>CM037921.1:13411965-13439465 GCA_021346845.1 Apeltes quadracus | reverse complement strand
CACACACACACACACACACACACACACACCTGATTGGACAAGTACACAAACCCAGCTGTAGACCTTTCTCATCGATAAACACAATGACATCACAGTGTCCATCTTGCTGCCATAGAACGTGTAGTGTTCAGCCCAGCTAGCAGGCTAATGCTAACTGAGCGCCAATATGGAAAAGACAATATTTAACATAAAAACGGCGCAGCTCAATAAACACAGATCAATGTGAAGTATTGAAAGGATTTAACGTCACCTGACTTCATTTTCCCCTCCGAAGGAACAAGGCTCAGAGTCGTCATGACAACGTGAGGCATCTGCTGATAGAAACCGTTTTGTTATCTGCACCTTTGGCTCTCGCTTAATGCTGTTTACGTTACTTATGATGCAAAGAAAGAAATCATAGAGACGTGAGAGAAAAGGTAATATTATAAAATAGTATTTCCTTTGATACAACTGAATCTCCCGGCTTGAACATGTAGTTACTACTGTCTTCACACCAAGTTTGTGCACTTCAAAATAAAAGCCTGTAAGTAACAAAGACCTTTAATTTTATCTCTGAATGAGCAGCTCTAATCATGTTAACTAATGCAGGGAGGAAGAGAAGTAGCAGCTCAAAGCCGGAGACTTTTATTGTGAAGGAAGATGAGATGTCATAATGACAGTTTCCTTTCTCCATCTCTGGTGGTTAATGTTCTCACATATGTGGAGTCGTGTAACAAAGCATGAGGAGAAGCCTGATGATGTCATCGCACTGAACCAATCAGAGAATACAAATCTATCGTGATGTGAAAAGCACCTGAACACTGCTTGGCTTTGTTTACCTCTGAGAGGAAACGTTCTGACCTCTGA
Organism: Apeltes quadracus; assembly: GCA_021346845.1. NCBI lineage: Eukaryota > Metazoa > Chordata > Actinopteri > Perciformes > Gasterosteidae > Apeltes > Apeltes quadracus. Next base: position 13,438,619 of record CM037921.1, on the reverse strand, counting down.
AAAGCACCAGAGGAGAAAATAATGGACTCACCTTGAAGTCAACCAGGTGAGGAGGCCGGTGTCACACGCACACACACACACACGCACACACACACACTCTCACAGCGGAGCGATTTATTGCAGCCTTACGCCCTCCTAGAGAGTGCGCACATCATGGAGCCGTGCACGCTCACAGGAGGCCACAGCACGGACAGCCGGCCATCTGATTGGTTGGTTGAGCAGCATCACAGCACACAAACACACACATACACACGCACACACAACGCACAAACATGCACACACACGCACACAGACACACACACACACACCGTAGCAAAGCGATGGAACTTAAATGGATGTGCAGTAGAACAGCTGGTTTCTGCAGGCGAGGACTCCGTCCACCTGGTGGGGGAGGGGGGGGGGGGGAGAACATGGAGGGCCTTGAGGGGGGGGGGGGCCGCAGGGCAGAGAGGGGACAATAAGTAGCGTCCTGCTCTCAATAGACTTCGGATGTTCCAGATGTTCTCGCACAAGGGGCGCAGAGCGACTCGCTGGTCAGCGGGTCAAAGGTCACAGGTCACAGGTCACCACGAGTGTGTCCTGAAGCTCATGACATCATCAGGTGGATCATTCACCCAAAATAAACAGCTGAAAGAACGCAAAAAGATGTTTTGTTCGTTTTGGTTTGGTCGTGCTAAGCTAAGCCTAGCGCTCACATACACAAGGCGTGTAGGTCTCTGTTAAAGATCTGTCAATCAATGTGCAGGCCCGCCCTCTCTTCCTTCCTCCCCCTCCTATCCCTCATATGGACCACACAGGGAAACCATCTCACCTGCATGACCTCTGACCCCCCCAAACTGACTGACTGATTTTTTGTCCGTACATGGTGTGTGTGTATGTGTTTGTGTGTCTGTGTGTGTTACCCATATTTTTGAAGAGCTGGAGCTGATTGACATATAAAGGCTAGTGATGGGCTAATGCTAACCCTGCTGTATCTACCTGCCTCTGGGCGCGTGTGTGTGTGTGTGTGTGTGTGTGTGTGTGCGTGTGTGTGTGTGTGTGTGTGTGTGCGTGTGTGTGTGTGTGTGTGTGTGTGTGTGTGTGTGTGTGTGTGTGTGTGCGTGTGTGTGTGTGTGTGTGTGTGTGTGTGTGTGTGTGCGTGTGTGTGTGTGTGTGTGTGTGTGTGTGTGCGTGTGTGTGCGTGTGTGTGTGTGTGTGTGTGTGTGTGTGTGCGTGTGTGTGTGTGCGTGTGTGTGTGTGTGTGTGTGTGTGTCTTTGCTTCCAGGCAGTGAAACTCTTCTCATCTTTTTCTGGTTGTTCCCCCTGAAGGTCTTGTGCTGCAGGTGTTGATGTGTCAGTTCATTTCTCTCCATATCGACCCTCATCGACCCCCCCGCCCCAAACTGATAAACGCACATTCGAATAAGAAAGATGACACATTTCAAAGATTTCTGCAGTAATTATTTTGAATATAGAAATGTTGGAAGTGGTTTTGTTTGGAAGAAGAATGACAGAAGCAAGAGGACAGAGGAGAGGAAGATGTGTGATGAGATGCTGTGAATGTCGTGAACATGGTGTCACTTGGAGAGGCAAACAGTCACGCCACTGGTGCAGGTATCCAGCAGAACAACAGGTGAGATGTTTGAGGAGCCAAAGGCCTCAGAGAGGACGGAGAGTAGAACCTTCCACATGGGATTCTCATTCAATGAATTCCACTCTCAGTAACGGTTCATAACGTGTGTAATGCTCCCTGTTGCTGGTGTTCTTATGTCGGTGTGTAATGAGTGACACGCACGTTCTCTGAATGACAATCTGTTATTTTGTGTGTTTTGTTGGTCTAAGTGAGTTTTGGAGGTTTGATGAACTGAAGCTTGTTAATGTGAGAAGAGTTCAGAACGTGTGCTTCACCGCTTGTTACCAAATGACAAAAACTATGAATAATCCAGGGGATTTACCAGAGACACATGATGTTCATGGGATATATGCCCCCCCCCCCCCCCCCCCCCTTCCATATGACACGCTGGATGAGGATTATTAACATCATGTAATATTGAAGGTTTGGAAGAAGAACGAGGCCAAAGTGACCTGAACACACGTTTCCATACGTAACCCACCGTCTCCGTCCCCCAGTGTGTGTGTGTGTGTGTGTGTGTGTGTGTGTGTGACTGTGTGTGTGTGTGTGACTGTGTGTGTGTGTGTGTGTGTGTGTGTGTGTGTGTGTGTCTGACTGTGTGTGTGTGTGTGTGTGACTGTGCGAGCTCCTCCTCCTCCTCCTCCTCCTCCTCCTCCTCCTCCTCCTCCTCAGGGTGCTCTGCTCCTCTTGGAGGCCCAGGAGATGAACACAGTAGACTTCAGGAGCTGCAGGAGCCACGGATGCACAGATGGTCCTCCTGGGGGGGAGGTGCTCCTCTAATGGGAGCAGAAGGAGCAGCTTGACGTTAATTTTAATGTCACTCATTCGTAATTCAAATCTTCATACTTAGTGTGAAACACTAACAAAGTTATCACACGACTATGAGGATTCTAACAGCCGTGATCTCATCCTGCTGAGGGGGGGGCGGGGGGGTGATGATGTCATAGTGTAACTCTCCTCATGTGTCAACATATTCTACCCAACACACTCACATGTTGTAATCTTTTGTAAGTAAACCGTAAAAGTCTCTTTGGTAAAGAGCCCTCATCTATAAGTCAGCGATGGAGGGGAACCGTTAATAAAGCTCTCAAACCTCCCAAAGGGAGCCAATAATCTATTATTGATCTGTGATCACATATTTCTGTCAGGACTCATCTCCTCCACAGACCGAGTGCTGATGAAGTTTTGATGTGAAAGGACCTTAATTAAGCTTCTACCTTTGACTCCATGACAGGAAGCAGAGGTGTTCCTCAACTTCAACGTCAGCACACATGACATCATCACACACACACACACACACACACACACACACACACACGCACACACACACACACTCACACACACACACACACGCACACACACACACTGAAAGCCCAGCATGAATAAATATAATAATTATAGTTCACCAGTTCAGATGATTATACACTTCGTGCTCTTAAATCATGTTCCAAGTGTTTGGAGGTGCTAGCGCTGCAGGGCCAACACTATTTCACTTGCCTGGGTGGTTCTGTTGGTTCCGGGTTGGAGAAACACAGCGCAGAGTGTCTTCGTCTCTGCTTTGTTATCTGCCGCTGTGGGAAGTTGACGTTTCTGGATCGCGTCTTTGTGTACTCGATATGAACTCCTCACCGCTCATCTGGATGAGAAGCTTCTGATCAGCACGGTGTGTTAAAAGAAAGACATAAATGAGAATAAATAATACTGACAGCCTTTCTGTCCCCAAAGAGCCGACCACCTTTTGGAATAAATAAGAGCTGATTTAACAGAATTATTCCTGGAATGAAAACAAAAGTAATCATTGGCGATGTGACATCAGCGCTGTCAAGGTACTTTTGTTCCAAAACCGAGTAACAATAGCTTGTTGTTTTTCAAGTCCACGAAGTAAGATGTTCGTTTCCTCCCATGACACCTTCATGTTCAAGCGCATACCTCGGCATCCACCTCAAAGCCCCGAGGAGACGATCGGTGAGCTTGGACAGGAAGTCTCATATTGTGACAACGTGGTTTGAGGAGGCTGGTTCATTACAGACTCTGCTTAACGGTTTGCTGGATAGAAGATGCGGCCTTTCCTTCATGAGTTGTAGAGGAAGAGGACTAATAGAGATAGAAGAACGTTTCATTTCTCTTGTTAGAAGAATTAGTCATCTGAAAAGCAAAATGACTCCAAATGCTGAAACTCCTCGAAGGTACGAATCAGTAGCATAGTGAGGAAATATGTAGGACACACTTCTGTCTTCATCAGTGAGACGGCGGACTGGAAGGAGTCCAGAGTTACCGTGTGAATATTTGTTTCACTCCGCTGTGAGAATCAGACGTATGAAATGAAGTGATGCCGAATGATTTACAGATAAAAGACTCTTCTTTTTATGCCCCATTGTGGCTCCAACGTGCCTCAATAGTCTTTCATATTTACCTTGAAAAGGATTTCTTATCAACTGTGGGAGATGTGTTCTGTTTGTGTGTGTGTGTGCGTGCGTGTGTGTGTGTGTGTGTGTGTATGTGTGTGTGTGTGTGTGTGTGTGTGTGTGTGTGTGTGTATGTGTGTGTGTGTGTGTGTGTGTGTGTGTGTGCGTGTGTGTGTGTGTGTGTGTGTGTGTGTGTGTGTGTGCGTGTGTGTGTGTGCGTGTGCGTGTGCGTGTGCGTGTGTGTGTGTGCGTGTGCGCGTGTGCGTGTGTGTGTGTGTGTGTGTGTGTGGGTGTGCGTGTGTGTGTGTGTGTGTGTGCGTGTGTGTGTGTGCGTGTGCGTGTGTGTGTGTGCGTGCGTGTGTGTGTGTGTGTGTGTGCGTGTGTGTGTGTGCGTGTGCGTGTGTGTGTGTGCGTGTGTGTGTGTGTGTGTGTGTGCTCCGAGCATCCTGTCGCTCTACTGAAGCATCATGGATGCTGAAAGACACATGAAACTTTTGTCAATCTTAGCAATACTCACAGAATCCACCCCTCTCCTTCTCTCCCCCCTCGTGATATCCCCCCCCCTCGTGATATTCCTCCCCCCTTGTGATATTCCTCCCCCCTCGTGATACCCCCCCTCGTGATATTCCCCCCCCTCGTGATATCCCCCCCCTCGTGATACCCCCCCCCTCGTGATATCCCCCCCCCTCGTGATACCCCCCCCCCCCTCGTGATATCCCCCCCTCGTGATACCCCCCCCCCCCCTCGTGATATCCCCCCCCTCGTGATATCCCCCCCTCGTGATACCCCCCCAGCCGTCCGGCTCCATTGGTCTGCTGGTGTAATCGGCTTTCTGTCCTGTGAGGCGGCAGCAGCCTCCTTGTTGTCAGCAGCTCGTGGCTTCAGATGGTGGACTTCATTAATCACGTTGGCTTAATCTGAAAGGCAGAGAGGGAGAAGGAGAAGGAGAAGGAGAAGGAGAAGGAGGAGACGCAGAGGGGAGACAAGGAGTGAGAATGATTTGTGACTGCAGATGTCAGACCTTAAGCTCCACTGGCTGCCTGGACTTTGGAGCCTGCAGAAAGGGGGGTGAGCGGGAAGTGATGCAGAGGTGGAAAGGCCTCTGGAGAGGTCAAAGAAGGGATGAGGTGATGTACAGAAAGGTTGGTAGAAGGATGGATTTATTTAAGTACAACAATGGAGTGACAGGAGGAGCGATAGTGTGATGACTGCATGCATTGACTGGTTAAAGGAGCAGTAAGGGAGGATGATGCAGAGGTAAAACAGGCCTATAAACGGTTAGAAGGGCACAGAGGAATGGTAGAACCTCATACGCGGTGATAGACGGCCCTCACAGGGGTGTAAAGGGACGACACAGGGCCCAATTGGCTGTTAGAAGGGTTAAAGAGATGATGGAAGGGTGTAAAGCAGAATGAATGGTCTTTAAAGTGCTCCCACGTGGACATGAATGGATAGTGGTCGGGTATAAAGGAGGATGGAGGTGTCAGTTAGGTCAATATGAGCACAAAGGAAGCTTTACGGGTTTAGTGTGTGGATACAGAGGGGAGGCAAAGGCACCTACATGACGATGGAGGTGTACAGGATGATAGGAGGGTATAAAGAGATTACACAGGGGTACTGCTATTGTGCAGGATATTGGGATACAGAAGTTTTAGGGGCGCATAGGATGCTAGATGGGTACTGGGGGTATTAAGGGATTAAGGGTGCATCAATGAGGAGAGAGGTGAGGCTGGAAGCTGCTGGATGATGGCAGAAGATTTAAAGAAAGGAAATGAGGGTGCAGAAGATGATGGGAGATTATAAGGATGGCTAAAGGTAGCTAGAGGGGTATAAATAGATGACCCTGGGGTAAACGTAGCTTACTGATGGACCACGCTGACACAACGGCTGCTATGAAGGATAATAAAGGCTCATGAAGGGATTATGAACGATGAAAGAGGGCCGGATCTCTGGGTTTATGAAGGAGATTTGTTAGCGGTGCTCAGGGGGGGCTCACCGTGGGATCAGAGGGGTGTTGTTGGGTCATGGGGGGTGCAAAGGACGGACTGGAGGCCCGACGGGTTGCAAAGGAAGCTGGAGGCACCAGAAGCACAAGAGACGGCACAGAGGCAGGAAGTGAAAGGGGGCAACAAGGTCTATTCATGTGGACTGTTTGGGCTTAAGACACAAGGGTGTCTTCTTCCATGTTGTTAAACAAACACACACACACACACACACACACACAGGGACATGAACAAACCAGTTTGGGTTGTTAAACACTCCAATTAAACAGGAGGCCTCCTGACTCAGTGTGAGACTCAGCAACTAGGCCAGAAAACACAACAGTATTACAATTACCTCCAGCAGCACTTCTGTGTGCGTGTGTGTGTGTGTGTGCGTGTGTGTGTGTGCGTGTGTGTGTGTGTGTGCGTGTGTGTGTGTGTGTGTGTGTGTGTGTGTGTGTGTTGGGTGAGAATGGGTTCATCTGCAGAGAGAGCTTATTTAAGGTTTTGCCTGAAACTGCGATTCAGCGGGGCGGCTGTTCATTTACATGAGACGAACTCATTAAAACCCAGTGGGGGGGGGGAGGAGGAGGGTGAGGAAGGGGTGGAGAAGACACTAAAGGAGAAGGAGAGAGAAAGAGGAAGAGGAGGGTGAGATGAAGACAGAAACACCGCTGGAGAAGAACAAAAAAAGAAAACAATAATGTGTGTTGTGTGTGTGTGTGTGTGTGTGTATTTCTTTTTTCACCCCCCCGGCGTGGCCTCGCTGTCCTCCTCTTCATCATTCACAGCCCACTCCCCCCCCGTCCCCCGTCCCCCCAGTGGGGCGGTTAGAGGAGGCCGTCAATACCCACATGGCTCCTGTAATGTGCATTTTAAAGTCTTTTACCGTCCTTCCTTTCTTTTGGTTCCGTCACGACTAGCCACAATAACGTGTGCATCCCACATGGGGGGAACATGTGTGTCTTTAAACGATCCACCATGAAGCCAAAGCCCCTTTTCCCTTTTTAAACACAGTATGTGCGTCTTTTAATCAAATGTGAGGATATAAAACATGCATTCATGTAACCAAGGGAACTGTGTTGGCTGTTATTAAGATCTATCTCTCATGTGCTCCTCGTGGCTCCGCCCACCTCACTCTGAGAGGGTCACATGACCGCTCCCCTTATCTCCCATCTCTTTCGTGCCCTTGCGTCCCTTCACCTCCTTTCCTTTGCTTCCTCTTCCCTTCTCTGCTCCTTCTATGTCCTTTTGCTGTTAGTGCTCCCCTTTATTTCTTTCTCTTCCTCCTCTTCAGCTACCTTCCCTCCTAGTGCCCCCCCTCCCCGCCCCCCCTCCTCTTTCACTCCTTCCTCTGTTATCCTCTCCTCATAAATGATTGCCTTCTTCTCTCATCCTGTGTTGGATACCCCCCCCTCCCCCAGGTCTTCTGTCATGGCCGAATGAGCGTGTCCTTGATCTCAGGCTCACCGCGGGCCCCCCCTAACCCCCAGACGCTGCTCTGTTTGTGGGACGAGGCTCACCCTGCGACCCCCCCGTGGGCTGCTGGTGGAGGCTGACAGGCTCCTGGGGGAGTTCAGAGGCAGGAGGAGATGTTTCACACTCGTGTTGGAATGCCCCCCCCCCCCCCTCACCGGCGGCTTTATTTTGAAGGGTGGATCTGAGCTTGTGGTCTGCCGCCTGCCAAACACGTGACCTCCTCCTCCCCCTCAGTGACCTCCTCCTTCTCCTCAGAGACCTCCTCCTTCCCCTAAGAGACTCTCCTCCTCGCCCTCAGTGACCTCCTCCTTCTCCTCAGAGACCTCCTCCTTCCCCTAAGAGACCTCCTCCTCGCCCTCAGTGACCTCCTCCTTCTCCTCAGTGACCTCCTCCTTCTCCTCAGTGACCTCCTCCTCGCCCTCAGTGACCTCCTCCTTCTCCTCAGTGACCTCCTCCTTCTCCTCAGTGACCTCCTCCTTCTCCTCAGTGACCTCCTCCTCGCCCTCAGTGACCTCCTCCTTCTCCTCAGTGACCTCCTCCTTCTCCTCAGTGACCTCCTCCTTCTCCTCAGTGACCTCCTCCTCGCCCTCAGTGACCTCCTCCTTCTCCTCAGTGACCTCCTCCTTCTCCTCAGTGACCTCCTCCTTCTCCTCAGTGACACTCATTAAGTGCAGCCTGCACCACCTTCAGCCTCTTATTAAGGGAGACGTTGTTGCATCAGAAGGCCCTGAGACCCGGGGTGGGGGGGGGGGGGGGGGTTGTGGTAGAGCAGGTGGTTATGGGTAATGGGGCTGCAGATTTGTGCAGATAGTTTAATTAAGCATTAGAGAATTTAAGCCGCCGTCGACCAGAGGTGAAAAATGAGCTCTGAGGCCGAACGGAGCCAAATGAGGGTGGGCGGGGGGGTGTGATTGTGTGCATGTTTGTGTGCGCAAGTGTGTGTGTGTGTTAGCATGTTAAACATTATTTCCAATCCAACAGCACGTTGTGTAAGTATCTCGTGAGGGAAGAAGGACGTACAAAAACACGAGTTGATGCTTATTCCTCTGCTTCTTAATGTTCGTTCATTTTTATGTTTAGTCACGACTCAACAAGCGAAACAAAATACTTCTGAAGCCTTTTGATATTGAACCCTGATGTTTATTAGCTACTTAGCATTAGCATTATTTTTTGCTCATGTCCCGCAGTGGAACGCGATGCAACGTTCATCTAAACCTGACTGATGATTCTAAACTCTACCATTGGCTGATAGTTTGAACGTAACTTATTGTTCATATGGTTTAAACCTGACTGATGGTCCAAAGGGCTATTAATGCCCCAATGGGGGGGCGGGGGGGGAGCAGCTCCTCGCCGCTGAAGAGGAGTTTAGACTCTGTCTCTGCAGCAGAAGGCCTCCGTGTGAATCATCACTGCAGGACACCCTGTCGGGTTGTAAGAGCTCATTTGGAGGTGAGATATTGAATGCAGATGGCACTAATAAGGGGGGGGGGTTGTCTGGTTCCACCTGTTAATGGCTCCTGCCTCTCGCTGTCTGGTAGCAGTCACTCAGTTAGCGTCATTAGCATGCACGGGGAGTTGCCCTGGCTAAACATTTAGCACAGGCTTCATTTAGCACAGAGGAAACCGTGACTCACTGTGGACTCATGGAGGGGGGGGGGGGGGGGGTGTTTCAATGGTTTCAATGAGTGATTCCAGCTCGTCTCTGGTGTATAATGCTAACTGGTGCAGATGGTGGTCTCACGTTCTCCTGGTTTGGGGTTTTTTGGAGACCTGCTGTCAGTTTTAGTGATTGAGGAGCAAAAAGAGATTCATAGCATCTGATCTGCTTTTAGCAGCTTTTAGCAAAAAGGCATCCCGTCATCCCATAACCGAGACACGCTGACGAAGCTTTCCAACACATCACGCCATTGTTCTCGTTCTCCAAGCGGAGACGAGTCCTGAGGACATGCAGGGACATCCTGTCCTCCCGTTGTCCTCAGCTCGGAGAGATCCAGCCCGAGTTCAGCCAAGTTTGACTCATCAAACATTCAGCTGCAGGGCCCCACCGACCAGCCGGCAGGGCCCCTTGTTCCCTGGAAGACCACCTGGCTGGGCTTCACGCTCCTCTGGAATCAGTGTGTAAGAGCGGGGGCGCATGAATGGACCGTTACATGAGTTAAAGCTGCATTCTCCGTAGTGACCAGCAGGGGGCGACTCTTCTGCTCCCATAGACGTCTATGAAAAAAGGACTTATTCCCTCAGTAAACATGGTAACATATGAGTTTAGGGTGGAGTCTTGAAACCTACAGACTGTTGCATTAAATCATACGAGGTTCTGCTGCTTTAGAGGTTTATAAGTAGGTTACCTGTAAGATCATTTAGCATTAGCGCTGAACTCCTTCGTCTCCCTGCCTGTTTGTCTTCCCTCATGATGTCCCTCGTGTTGTCCCATGCTGGTAAGCGGTCCCTAACCTGACTCCCCCCTCTCCCCGTGTGCCCTGCAGCCTGCGAGCTGATGAACCAGGGCATACTGGCACTGGTCACCTCCACGGGCTGCGCCTCGGCCAGCGCCCTGCAGTCCCTGACGGACGCCATGCACATCCCCCACCTGCACATCCAGAGGAACAGCGACGGCTCGCCGCGGACCGCCTGCCAGTTCAACCCCAGCCCCGGGGGGCAGCGCTACACGCTGGCCGCCCGGCCTCCCGTCCGCCTCAACGACGTCATGCTGACGCTGGTGGAGGAGCTGCGCTGGCAGAAGTTCATCGTGTTCTACGACGTGGAGTACGGTACGTGATCCGGGCCTCCAGGGGCCGGCTGCCGTCAGCTGGGTTGGGTGACCAGCGGGCTCTGGTAACTCTCTACTGTATATCTATACATCTATATCGATATAGATATATAGATTTAGATATTTGTATGTGTACAGCAGCAGTGACCTTGTGAGGTCACGCAGCTCCGCTCTTCAGGTAGTAAAACACGTTTTTACCACCTGAGCTTGTGAAGAGAAGGCTCATTGGTCCGTTTAATGCTCTCAGAGGGACCGTGTTCTGTACAGATTTTAAAGGACATTTATTCCACTAATTAATTACATTAATAAATAAATTGCCTGCATTAATAAAACTAAGTTGTCTAGAACGTAATTTAGCTTTCCAGTTATATTTTGCACGGTGAGAAAACAAGCAGCGTGTTTTACAACTGGAACCTGAAGCAGGGCCTTGTTCCTTCAGCACCAATCATGTCACATATCTGGCAATGTATGTGGAAGCTGTGCCTCTCATTTAGGTAAGTTCAGATGTTACAATGCAGATGTTACACATGCAGACCATCGCTTGAAATCACAACAAGAGGAGCCGGATGGTGGAGCTGAATATCGACTCTCCTGCTGGTTTGTCATGTCTTCCTGGGACCAGGGAGACATCCCTTCGTTGGGTTTCTCTCGTTTGGGTCGAGTAGCCTCTGAAAGCGAGCGTCTTCAGTATCAGTCACGTTAATGGTCACATTATGTGGGAACAATGGGGGGTAATTACCCCGCGTGAAAGGAAATGTAGTACATTGTGTTCCTCTAGAAGAATGTCTCTATAACAATGGCCGAAGCTCAGGTATCTATACTCATCTCCATATTATAATGACACAGCCTCACTTCACTTCACGGGAGGACGTGTGACCTCTGACCTTTGGTCCTGAGCTCTGACGAGCACACGATCAAAGACGCATAAGAAGCAGGATGTGAGCAGAGAGGAAAGGATGCAAGTGTAAGTAGTAGTACAACTTTGAATAAGTCAATCTTTATTGAGCCTCAATATCACTTACGGACACTTGGATTTAAATACAGCCGTTATTCTGCACTGAAGACGTCTTGTTACCATAGCGATACATAACTTTTACATCGCTGAGAAACGAGCCATGGGAAAGAGAAGTGTGAGGGCCGGAAAACGGCCGGTACTGCTGGGGGGGTCAGATGATGTTCCTTCTCATTTCCTTTCCTCCGCCCTTAGACAGCCAGAAATGTTTATAACTTCCTCAACGTGACACCGTTGTCTCTTGTTCTCACGTCAAGAGACAACCAGCCGGTAGTCGTGGTGAATTCTCGACCCGGGGGGTCACGATGACATCATCACATCATGCCCCAGATCAGCTGGTGCTCCACGCGCACACAGACACGCACACAGACACGCACACAGACACGCACACAGACACGCACACTCGTAAGGAAGTTGTGAATTATAATGTTAATTATAATTAACATTATACGTCCCAACGTCCCGATAAGGTGACGTCAAAATGTACAAAACCAAATAACAAACGACTCGTCCTCAAGCCCGGTAATCGGTGTCAGTGTTCAAGGAAACAGGGCCTCCTTCTGCTTCCTCCTCTGCTTCCTCCTCTGCTTCCTTCTCTGTTTCCCTCTCTGCTTCCTCCTCTGCTTCCTCCTCTGCTTCCTCCTCTGCTTCCTTCTCCGTTTCCTTCTCGCTCCACCAGACCTCAGAGTCCTCAGAGCTCCTCACGTTAAGCTCTTTAAACTTTACCTTTGAAATCGCGTCTGTGCTTCTGCCTCCTCGTCCTCTTGGCCTCCTCATTTGCTTTTAATTAGCAGAAGGAGGCGAGCGAACGGCTCGTTGGGCTGAACTGTCCGAGAGGATTACGGCGTCTGAGAGCCACTCAGCCTTCCTGGCGCGCGCCATCGGCTTGTGGTTTGTTGTGCAAACACGGCGGCCCTGATGGGCTCACACGAGGTCACGACCTCACAGCAGCATTGTGGTCATTTGTGTACTAAATATATACGTCTTGCTCTGCTACGCAGAGATCACAGAAACACACCCTCTCAGACATGAAGCCTTCTGCTTTGGGTAATTAATGCGTCACGCCGTCCGTGTCCTCGTCACTAGTTAATGAAACATGCAGCATGTGTGTGTGTTTGCATCGCATTGTGAGGACACCTGCTGTCTCCACATGCTGTCCGTTGAGCGCTCTCTCTCATTGATGTCTCTATAAAGGTGCTTTTCTAATTTGCCCCTGATGGCGGCGTGGTAAGGGGGGGGGGGGGCGTAGTCACACGGTGGGATTAAGGGTTAAGACTCCCTGTGAAGGTCTTTACACACACATTACATCACATTTCATCACATGTAATCAATAAGTGCATTTCAGCCATAAAGATACAAACGCAAAGAACAAGAAACAAGAAAGTGCATCATCAAATAAGCTGATTTACAACTTGCTATAGATAAGAGCCAGCCTGGGTGCAGTTTAGAACTTAGCCCTGCCCTGGAAGTTCGGTCTGGCATCGCTCCATAGTGCCGCGAGTATTGCTCGCCCCAAAATCGGGCCAATCAAATTGTCAGGGCGGGCTTTATACGATGATGGACAGATGATCAACAGTAACGTCATCAACCACGTCATCAAAGAGCGCTCGGGTTGGATTCGTTTACAGCAACGCTGGAGAATCGAGGTGAGTAGATTCTGCTATCAGGTCGGTCCTGAACGATGTCGACAGCCATCAAGGCATTTGTTGATATGTTTTTGGCGTCCTTCCTACGGGATTCGGCAACCAGGTGTTGCTTAACATGCGTCACACACTCCGTTGCTCTTATTGGTTGTAGATCTGTCCAATTGAGTGCAGAGGCAGTGTTTGAAACACGGCCCATAGTCACAGCTCAATGCAGCAGCATCACACTCACATTCTGACTGGAGTTGAGTAGGACTACGTCAGGCTACGTCAGGCTAGATAAGAGCCATTATAAGTACAGTTTAATAGCACACACACACACATGCTTTTATTGTGAAAGGGATCTGGAGGAGGGCGACTCTGAAGGCCGCTGTGGCCGGACTACGTGGTTCCACAGGTGTCGCTGGATCCGCTTCTAGTCTTTGTGCTAAGCTAACCGGCGGCTACATGTTCAGAGCTTTTGCCTGTTATCCTCCCCTTCGTGTTCCTCTCCTCACGTTACATTTTGAGCCTGTTTATCATTGTTTAGCATGATGACACGAGAGCCCTCTCACAGAACACTGCTCCCCGGGGGGGCACAGAGCTCCCCGTAACGGCCTCGCCAGCTAACGCAAAGCTGAGAGGCGAGCAGAATACAGAAGAACCGATCAATGGACGACAAATCGCTCCCCTTTGTTAAATCCACAGCAGCAGGAAGGCTGCTGGTCTGGGATCCTCTGAGGAGGAACAAGACCCACAATGCTTCACTGCAGACCTCGGAGCAGAAACAATGCTGTAACCGGGTGAAGAGGAGGACGAGGAGGAGGAGGAGGCAGCGTTTTCCCTCCATGTCCTGGATGTTAGCTGGAGGAAAGAAGGAGGAGAGGAGTAGGAGAGATAAAGAGGAACCAGCAGAAGGAATCAACATGGACACACTTGTAATGGTACCAGCCGCTATCGCCTCATAGCTGGAGGGAAGCATGCTGCTACGCTAACTAGCAGCTTCACACTGAGGCTGTCCTCCAGTCACATCCGTGTCCTTCACATCTTGTTACTGATCACATGAGTAATAAAACCTCTCGTCACATCGGGCAGGAAGCCTCTCCTGGCTCCTCGTGTGGGCGTTTGGAGATGCAGTGAGCGGAATGCGGCGCGAGGATTAGCCGACATATCGGCTGTGTGCATTGAAACTTATCAGCAGGTCACAGCGTACAGTCGGAGTGTGTTACCGTGGCGATAGCAGCTGCCTGCCGGGCTTTATAAAAGCACACATGTGCAATGTGTGTGTGTTTGTGTGTCTGTGCTGCCTCCAGGCAGGAGACACTGCGCAGCTGAAAGCACAAATATCTGCCAAACAAAAGATGGATTCCATAATGTGTTGATGCTCAGTAGAGCCGGCAGCGTGTTGGATTCAATCGATACCAACAAGAGCTGAACTCCTGCAGCGCTTCATGGTGCAAACATCCTGAAAACACAATGCAAACACAACGAAGGTGACTGAATACCTCATCTGCACTTTGAGGGAACTGGTGATCACACATCCGGGACCACTAAAAGGCCGAAAAACAAACTCCTTTATGAAAGCTTTAATGCTTTACGCAGAGTCTCATTTTTGTGTTTCTTTGTAAATCAATTGGTCTTTTTTATGTTTGTTAAAGTACGTTTACATTCTCAATGTTTTGTACCTTCATAACAGGTGTGAGTCTCGTTATGGTCACTTTGTGACTCTTGTCTCTTTGTAGGTAGATAGAATGTGTTCGAGTCACTGTGTCTTTTTCTAGTCACTTGTGTCTCTTTGTAGTGACTCTCTGTCTCTTTGTATTCACTTGTGACTCTTTGTATTGACTTTCTGTCTCTTTGTAGTCATTTGTGTCTCTTTGTAGTGACTCTCTGTCTCTTTTTAGTGACTTTCTGTCTCTTTGTAGTCACTTGTGTCTCTTTGTAGTGACTCTCTGTCTCTTTGTAGTCACTTGTGTCTCTTTGTAGTGACTCTTTGTCTCTTTGTAGTCACTTGTGTCTCTTTGTAGTGACTCTCTGTCTCTTTGTAGTCACTTGTGTCTCTTTGTAGTGACTCTCTGTCTCTTTGTAGTCACTTGTCTCTTTGTAGTAGCTCTCTGTCTCTTTGTAGTGACTTGTGTCTCTTCATTGTCATCATTCCATCTTTAAGACGTAGTTTCTGTGATCTGCACTTTTTCAAATCAGTAATATTTACCTCCCTGGGAAAGAGGACTCCCATATTATGAGTTATTGATCTTTATGAGTTATAAGACCCTTTGCTTGTGAAATGTAAACATCCTCTCCTCATAGCTCCGCCTCCTCCGCAGTGCGTGACGGGCTCTGCTGCTGCTCGCTTGCTGAGGCAGCATAAAAGAGAAGCTAATAAAAATGTTTATTAAACAATTCTCTGTGGCACCGGGAGACATTAATCTCCACATATCACAC
This sequence comes from Apeltes quadracus, assembly GCA_021346845.1. Lineage (NCBI taxonomy): Eukaryota > Metazoa > Chordata > Actinopteri > Perciformes > Gasterosteidae > Apeltes > Apeltes quadracus. The sequence goes on along the minus strand of CM037921.1, from coordinate 13,423,298 downwards.
ACACACACACACACACACACACACACACACACACACACTGAGTCGTCTCTACATTTAAAGCTTGAGAGTGAATGAAAGGGTCCAACATGGCGGCGGTGACCCAGCGACTGGAGTCATGAGATGGATTCATGGAAAGGAAGGAAGAATGAAAGCCCAGTGTTTCTCCTACCATTATAACAGCCCCCCCCCCCCCCCCATGAAAAAGTGTGCAATTCAAAATAGAAAAAATTTCAAATGAAAAAATGTATACATTTCTTTGTGTTGTTTTTTTATTCCTTCACATTCATTTGTATCTTTTTTATGTAGTCACTAAACCATTGTGCTGATAGGTAACGTCAAGGTAACGTCTGCTACATTGACGTCTTTTAGTGAGACGCGACAGCATGAACAGTCTCTCTTAGTAATTCATGTAGATTATTATACTCATATATATATATATATATATATATATATATATATATATATATATATATATATATATATATATATATATATATATTTGACTTTAGTCCTCACTCACCTCACTTCACCTCAGCAGCTGATCTCAGTGGATTTATGTTTCAGTCTGACTGAAGAAGCTTCTCAGGAGTCATGAATCTTCAGCCAGCAGCCTGCTAAATCTGCCCCCCCCTCGCTGGGGGCCTGATTGATGGTGCGAGCGGGGGTCTGTCCTGATTAGCTGCCTGCGTGGCACATGGTCCACATGGGGAGGGTGAGGGGGGGGCATTTTCTGTTAAGATGGGATTTTATTTTGATAGTAATTAATTCAGGAAAGTGTTGGCTTTTATGTTGAAGTCTCCTCGGCTGCGACCACTTAGCGCCGCGTGCTTCACCAGAGGAGTCGTGCTTCTTCTGCTGCAGGAGGAGAAACGGTGGCGTTGAACCTGCGAGTGTTCACAGGTCAGCAGACCACTTCCTGTTCCCTCGTCTTCAAGTCACTGGGTTCTTTGAAGAGGTTGGAAGTCATGTGACCGTGGTGGAGTTCCTCTATAGGCTGACGTTAGCTTTTATACATTAGTGAGGGTCATCTGGATGAATAAAAACACATTCTAAGGAGGTGTTTGATAATGACTTGTTATCTGTCAGCTCATCACATCACACAGCGCCGTCCTGTTGATGCTGAGCCAGTGACAGGCGACTTCGTGCTCCAATCGGAGCCGTGTGGGAGGGACTAAGCAGTGAGCCGTCGTTAGAGACGATGGATTGTTTGATCTGTGAGATACAGTTTATCTTTTGTGCTGAAGAGAAAGCAACTTCTGGATAACCGAAGAATGAAATCAATTCTTTTTTGCCACCCTTCAGTTAAACAAAGTACAAAAAGCAGAATCACCGGCAGACTCCTGACCTCTGACCTCCAACGAGTCACTACGGGGTCAGAGGAGGGACAACTGGGATCATGTTCTCCTTTTCACTGCAAGGCTGTTTCACCACAGGCTGGATTGCCTGGACCACAACAGCTGAGGTCCTGCACACACACACACACACACACAGACACACACACACACGCACACACACACACACACACACACACACACACACACACACACACACACACACAGACACACACACACACGCACACACACACACACACACACACACACACACACACACACACACACACACACACACAGACTCTGGTTTCAGTCTTTAGCAGTGATTGAATCAACCTTTCTCTCAGCTTCATATTCTCATCACATTTTGGTTTTTATTGCCATTATAACAAAGAAGAACAAAAAGAAGATCAGATGATGGAAAACGATTCTTTCAAGCCTGAACCCTCTGAGAAGGTTCACGTGTGATCAGGGTCAAAGGTCAGAATCCTTCCTGCTTGGTGTCACTCATCTTCTAACACTGAAAATCCCGACGCAAAGCAGCACAACCGAGTGAAGTATTTGGTGTTTTACCATATGGAGCGCATACTCTGAGATAATACTCTGCGATAATACTCTGAGATAATACTCTGCGATAATACTGTGAGATAATACTCTGTGATGATACTCTGCGATAATACTCTGAGATAATACTCTGCGATAATACTCTTAAATAATACTCTGAGATAATACTCTGTGATAATACTCTTAGATAATACTCTTAAATAATACTCTTAGATAATACTCTTAAATAATACTCTGTGATGATACTCTGAGATAATACTCTGTGATGATACTCTGAGATAATACTCTGTGATGATACTCTGCGATAATACTCTGAAATAATACTCTGCGATAATACTCTTAAATAATACTCTGTGATGATACTCTGAGATAATACTCTGTGATGATACTCTGAGATAATACTCTGTGATGATACTCTGAGATAATACTCTGTGATGATACTCTGCGATAATACTCTGAGATAATACTCTGTGATGATACTCTGCGATAATACTCTGAGATAATACTCTGTGATGATACTCTGCGATAATACTCTGAGATAATACTCTGTGATGATACTCTGCGATAATACTCTGAGATAATACTCTGCTATAAGCGCAGAGCGGCGCTGCATGCTGATAAGCACTTCGACTCACAGAAAACGCCTGAGAGGTAAACAAGCACCTGCTCACGGAATATTTTAGGAATATCTCTGTTTGTGATGAGTTATGATGGTTATTAGTGTTTCATATTGGAGGAACTTACAAACAGAAAGAGCCGTCCTGCTGCTCCTTCCTGCTCTGCAACAACACACAACCAAACAAAGAAACAGCAAGGCTTCCCTTTGTTAATGAAGCTGATATCTGGTTCCAGCTTCTCAAATACACAAACCTGCTGCTTTGTATCATCGTTGAGCTCATCGAGCGTCGTGCAGACGCTTTGTGTTGGCTGTTTTCTGAGCATCAGATTAAAGGTTTTAGCATCTGTAGTGACCAGCAGGGGGCGACTCCTCTGCTCCCATAGACGTCTATGAGGAAATGACTCTACGTCTCTCTGTAAACATTGTGAACATGTTCTGCAGCATGAAGTCTCGTCTCGCTCACTGGCTTTGTGACCGACCTGCTTCGGGTCGGAGGTCGTCCCGAGCGGCGAGCCGCCTTCACGCCGCTCGGGACGACACGACACTCAGCCAATAGAATCACTGGAGCGGTTGATCACCCTGACGGAGGTGATAGAGCTCACCGCTCAGGTACCGTAAGCTCATCCTCCGTCTTTGTTTCCTCCCCATTAGTCCCCCCGACTGCTGAAAGGTTACATCTTGTGTTTGTGAGTGTGCGTTAGTGTGTTTGTGTGTGTTTTATGGTGTTCAATAGGGAGGGAATCTCACACACAAAGTACGAAGTGTATGTTCCCAGCACCAAATGTCACTGCTGTCATTGAGGGGGGGGATGAAAAGTCTCAATTAACCCCCCCCCCCCACCCACACACACACACACACACACACGCATACACGCACACACACACGCACACACACACGCACACACACACGCACGCACGCACGCACACACACACACACACGCATACACACACACACACCCACACACACACGCAAACACACACACACACACGCACAGACACACACACACACGCACACACACACACGCACGCACACGCTCCTGATGATGTATAGATGACTGGAAGCACGTAAAAGCAGATGGTTGATTGGTCGGCCTCGTCGATCCATCTGGGTATTTCTTTCTTTCTTTATTTTACGCAGTCTGTGCGTCGATGACTCTTCTTCTGGGGGCCGAGGGGGGGACACGCGTCCTCATAGCGATGCACAGTAACGGGTTTCTGCAGCCGGAGGCTTCCTGCTCTAATTACCGCGTAGCCAAAGGAACAGGAAGCCAGTCGCACATTTGTAACTTCTTTAAGTCCCGCGTGATGCTTGTGATCCTCCGTCTGACAGGAGGCTCTTCCTTCGGGCTCAAGGTCGGCGTCTGAGGGTGTAATGGCGGCCTGGTCGCGTGTGAGGTCTTCTGTCACGGTGTCACAGCTAATGAGGGCGGCCCGAGGAGCGAAGCGAGGACGGCTGGTTCGAGGACGCGTGACGGCTCCTCTCTAGTGTTGCAGTGCTTCAGTGCTTCGTGCTCACACATGCTCCAATGAGCATTATTAAAACATGCATCGCCGCCGGCTGCGTAAGCTCACACAAGCAGACGTCTCACTGATACTCTGCGTGGTGTGAATGTAAGTCCTGGCTTGATTCTATTCGCTGAGGGATGGATGATGTGAGGTCATGTGATCGCGAGGAGGTGCAGAGGTGGAGCTGTTAGAGATGCATTCGTCATCCGCAGGCTTCAGTCGCCGACCTCTGACCCCAAGAGCAAACACGAGGAAACCAAGTGGAGTGTGTGTGCGTTTCTAACACACTCACACAAAGCGTGTTTGTGTACCTGTATGGACACCTGAAGCGGATCCTTTCACACTTTTTATTTGGTTCCTCCAGACCAACCGCACCTTCAAACAGGTTTCCTGATCCTTTAATCCAGCTCAGCGCGCCTCCTTCTGAACTGACATTATTAAAGAGGTTCTGTCCATAAGCGGAATGCTGTGATGTGCACACACACACACACACACACACACACAGGCACATCTGCAGGGTGCATGCTTCCCTCCATAGGCTAGATTTTCTGGAGGCTTTTACTTTCACCCTTCAGTTCCTCCTTCAGAGCAGAGGAGGAACCGCCCAGTCGGGTTTGGTTGGAGAACGTTCATCTCTTCATGATAAAAACTACAAAACAAATGAGGTTCTCCGTCTTGAAGATGAATGTAATGGAGATCAAGAACAAACAGCTGAGGAGGAGGAGGAGGAGGAGGAGGAGGGGGAGGGGGAGGAGGAGGAGGAGGAGGGGGAGGAGGAGGAGGGGGAGGAAGAGGAGGGGGAGGGGGAGGCAGTGAATGTAATGGAGAACAAAAACAACACGCGGAGGAAGTGAAGGACCACGAGATGAAGCAGCTGCAGTGAGACGGGCGACGTGGGAGGAGAGACAGTCAGTCAGCTGATGGACAGAGGGGGACGGGGGAGGGGGGGGGGGGTGTCAGACCAAACAATGTATATCTTCATCCACATCTGCCGGAGTAGCTTCACCTCTGGAAGTTCTGTCCGATGGTTGTGACCTGTGATGATTGTTGTTGTTTCCTGATATTTACTCCCCCCTCCTCCCCCCTCCTCCCTCCCCTCCCCTCCAGATATCCGCGGCCTGCAGGGCTTCCTGGACCAGACCTCCCGGCAGGGCGTGGACGTGGCCCTGCAGCGAGTGGACCGCAACATCAGCAAAGTCTTCAGCAACCTGTTCACCAGCATGAGGACGGAGGAGCTGAACCGCTACCGGGACACGCTGCGGCGCGCCGTGCTGCTGCTGAGCCCCGCCGGGGCGCACGCCTTCATCCAGCAGGTAGCTCACTGCTCCCACACGCACCTTCATCCAGCAGGTAGCTCAGTGCTCCCACACGCCTTCCTCCAGCAGGTAGCTCAGTGCTCCCACACGCCTTCATCCAGCAGGTAGCTCACTGCTCCCACACGCCTTCATCCAGCAGGTAGCTCACTGCTCCCACACGCCTTCATCCAGCAGGTAGCTCACTGCTCCCACACGCCTTCATCCAGCAGGTAGCTCACTGCTCCCACACGCCTTCATCCAGCAGGTAGCTCAGTGCTCCCACACGCCTTCATCCAGCAGGTAGCTCAGTGCTCCCACACGCCTTCATCCAGCAGGTAGCTCACTGCTCCCACACGCCTTCATCCAGCAGGTAGCTCAGTGCTCCCACACGCCTTCATCCAGCAGGTAGCTCAGTGCTCCCACACGCCTTCATCCAGCAGGTAGCTCACTGCTCCCACACGCCTTCATCCAGCAGGTAGCTCAGTGCTCCCACACGCCTTCATCCAGCAGGTAGCTCAGTGCTCCCACACGCCTTCATCCAGCAGGTAGCTCACTGCTCCCACACGCCTTCATCCAGCAGGTAGCTCACTGCTCCCACACACGCCTTCATCCAGCAGGTAGCTCACTGCTCCCACACACGCCTTCATCCAGCAGGTAGCTCACTGCTCCCACACACACCTTCATCCAGCAGGTAGCTCACTGCTCCCACACGCCTTGAGAGAGAGAGAGAGACATAAAGAGAGAGAGAGACATAAAGAGAGAGAGACAGGTGGTGTAGATCTCTGGAGGTGATGTTAGATTGGGAGGCGGGGCTTAGAGCTTGCTACTTGGAATGACAGATTGACTGACGAGATCAGGCTGGTGAAACCTGTGTGTGTGTGTGTGCGTGCGTGTGCGTGTGCGTGTGTGTGTGTGTGGGGGGGGGGATGTTCACTCCTCCTCGAGCCAAAAACCCGCAACAGCAAATTGAAAATGACCTCAATAAACAAAAGCGCTGACGCCCCCCCCCCCCCATCTGTCCATCTCACTGCCACACACACACACACACACACACACACACACACACACACACACACACACACACACACACTTTACGTGATTGTTCATAAGTTTGTGTGTGAATCTGATGAAATGAACTATAAACCATAAAGTTCTGATCAAATGTGAGTCCAGTAATCCAGCTAAGCAGTTGATCAACCTGAGCCAGTAGTTCAGTTGCTTAAAGCACTTTGCAGGGCAGAAATGGACTCCGGCTCCTCTGAAGTCGCTGATCGGTTGATGAGCTTCGTCTCGGAGGGGAAGCAGCACTTCATCGCTCGCTTCTGTGGTGATGAAACGCTCTGCTCACATCTTCTGTTCATCTCGTCTACGAGGAGCCAAGCTTTAGTTCTGGCTGAGCGTCGGCTGCTCCTCTGCTGCACAGCCGTGTGGAAAGGACCTCATGATCCCATCGAGGGAGGGGGGGGAGGAGGAGGACAGGGGGAGAGGGGCAGGAGGCGCGTCGAAGGCAGAACCCCCCCACCAGTTGTTCTTCTTTGGTTCTGTGTACGAGCTGAATGGATGAAGCTCTGGTTCCAATCAATAAATCATTATCACATCCACGTCGCTGCAATAAATAAAACATACCAGCAGACCCCCCCGCCCCCCCCAAACCCCCCAAACCCCCCAAGGGATATTTTAAGAGACTCTAAATTCATGAAATATCATTTATTAAATACTTTTCCAACCATAACTACTAAGTGCTAACCTTAAAGATTCCCTGAAGTTAAAAAGTCGTCTTCATTTCCTTCTTGATTCTTCTTTTTAAAGCCCAAAGATGAACTCAATGATGTTTATTCAATACGTTACTAGTTACTAGTTACTAGTTACTAGTTACTAATCACTAGTTTCCACTTATCTCACCAACTTCTCCTCAGAGACCAATTAGACGCAGCAACCAGACACACACACACACACACACATGCACACACACACACACACACACACACACGCACACACACACACACACACACACACACACACACACACACACACACACACACACACACACACGCACACACACACACACACACACACGCACACACACGCACACACGCACACACACACGCACACACACAGAGGAGAACCCCCCCCCCCCATGTACCTCGCATCACTTCGTATCCATGCAGATTATGTGGAACGAATGAGAGTCTCCACAAAGAGGTTTGTGTTTCCACATCACACATGAAACATGAAAACACACAACGACGCATCTGCATCACATCTGCCTCATTCATCCGTTCGTGCTGTTGTGTAAGAAGATCTATAGTGTTCTTTTAATTAGGTAGCAGATGTACGCTATATTTCCACGTGATAAAGAACCTTTGCTCACATTTCGGGGTTTTCTTTGAGAAGATGGAAACCTACTGAGGTCGTTTCAGACACACACACACACACACACACACACACACACACGCACACACACGCACACACGGACACTCTGGAAACATTTTTTTCTGCAACACACATGACGAGCCTGTGGTCCAATCAATGAGCCGGTAGCCGTCCTCCTGCGTCAGCAGATTAGCGTCCAACGAGCTGCACATTTGCTGCTTTATTAAACTGCGCCGAACGTTTTAACGAAAAGAGAAGAAATCCATTTTGTATCGAGCGCCTGGCTTCGTGAGCGCCCCAAAGGATTCTGGGTGAGCGGTTGTGTCTCCCTCCATAAGGGATAAACAAACGGAGCGCTCTGATTGGCCGGGATCGACTCACTCGCCTCGGGGCTGCACCCCCCCCCCCCCCCCACAGAAGGCGGCACGCGTCCATGAATTATTAATCGCACAGACTTTAAAATAATTGAGAAGAGTTGTTGTCTCCTTTCGTGCTGCTACAAAAGGCTGCGGCGAGTAATCGCATTTAACGGTTAACAACCGAACCTCTGGCAGCTTGTGTGGAGGAGGGGATGGGTTTGGGGAGGGGGGGGGGGGCGTGACTTGAGACGAGGACAGGAAGTGTGTATAAACGTGTGTGTGTGTGTGTTTCTGAGAGAGCGTTTTCTTCCATCGTCCTCCGTGCAAAGCGTCCAGACCCGTGAATTCATCGTCGTCACCTCGTCCGCTTTGGTGACATCATCAAGGTGCGCCGCGCCGACCCGCTCGTTCGATGTCCTTCAGCTTGTAGAACCGCCGACTGGACCTGAAACGAGCGCCTCTAAGAGACGTGACTGTCTGGTCCCCACGGAGGGCCAGCTGTGGCCCCCCAGGGAGGAGAAGACCGTGAATGTTAAATAGAGGAGATGATATAACCTCACTGGGGGGCTTAGGCACCTTTAGGCCCGACTAGTCTCCAATCCAAAGGCCACATTGACCCTTGAAACAGGTCGTGTACTCCCGTTTCCCAGCATGCTTTGGGTGTGATGGAGCATACGAGGTCATAAGGGACTCGTCTCTCCATCAACAATTAGCGGAGTGGTCAGTCAGGACTTTAGAAGGCCTCCTCCATGAGACCACCTCCTCCATGAGACCACCTCCTCCATGACATCACCTCCTCCATGACATCATCTCCTCCATGACACCATGTTGTATGACACATGTCACATGTAACATATGAGAAGATTTATTGGTGATGAAAGGAAAACATGCAGCGACTATTGATACAATATTCTACACAACAACACACACTAACACACGTGTTCAGACTGTAGCTGCAGTGACATTGGAGCAGCGGTGGACACACACACACACACACACACACACACACACACATTATAGAGTGTGTGTGTGTGTGTGTGTCTACAGCCTGAGGTGTTGAGCTGAATGACAAATGTTTGCCTTGGTGCTCATAACGCTGAGAGCACCGTGTGTGTGTGTGTGCGGTGCGTGCGTTGTGTGTGTGTGTGTGTGTGTGTGTGTGCGTGCGTGTGTGTGTGTGCGTGCGTGTGTGTGTTTACATGCACTCTTGTGTGCCTCTCATCGTTGTATCACTTATTTGCTGAGGTTACAGATCTGAGTCTGACTCCAGCAGATAAACACTGATCCTGGGTCAGAATGAACCGCAGAGCTTCTTCTGTTACTTCTCGTAGTACTCGTAGTACTCGTAGTACTCGTAGTACTTGTACCACTGGTCCTGGTGGTAGTGACCTTTTTGTGGAGCCTTTAGTTGATTCATTGACAGAAAGAGAAACGATCTGCTTCTGAATCATGGAAACATCTGTCTTCTTTATCATTGTAGTATTGTGAATATGAAAAGTACTCTAGTACTAGCTAGTTTTTTCATGCTGGTTTTCGGTGCATCATGTCAACACGTTTTTTTGTCAGGGAGACGTCGTGCCTCCTTCTGCTGCTCCCCGATAATGAAAAGTCCTCCACATTTATAGATGTCGCTCCATTAAACGCTAGTGACCTTTGGCGTGTGTTGACCTTCAGTAAATCAGTGTTATAGCTTTAAAATGACGTCTATGTGGGAGTCATGGAGAGCAGGATACTGCTACCCTGGGATTGGCCGGTCTGAGCTCCAGAGGCGGGACTTATTAGGTCTTGAAACTCGGACTCAACTGCGCTTTGATTTTAACCAATGAATTGAAAATGATCTTGAACGAGGAACTAGCAGGATGAAATAATATGTAATATGTAATAATATGTAATATTCATAACGGTGCTATTTATAAGTAGTAACAATGAAACTTGCCTTTAATGGCCCTTAAGGTAACCTCACATGAGATCATCAGCAGCGAGGACTCGAATACTGGAGAGGTCACATGACGTCCTGCACCTGAGAAGAGATTCAGAGCCTGCTCTCCTGCTGGAGGAGGACCCCCCCCCTCCTGGTTTCATGAGCCCTGTTCTCTTGTTGTTGTGAGCGAGGAGCAGCTTGATTGTCAGAAAACGCACACAAACACAGAGGCTTCCCTCTTCATCCTCATTGTCTCTTTCACACGCACACACACACACACACACACATGGTGACCACTCGTAGCAGAGCGGCCATCTTGGCGCTGCTGAGGGAATCGATGGCCCATTCTGTCGATGGCCATATTGTTCCTGAGAGCTAATCAGCCACGAGAGCCCCTTGATGGAGAGAGGCACACACACAGACACACACAACACACAGACACACACAGACACACACAACACAAAGAACACACAGACACACACAGACACACATTGTAAACGAGGCAGAGAATCGTGGCGTCGCATACAAATCCTCGCCGTTGCATCACTGGTTGCCTAGCAACGAGTGGGGGTCCGTTTCCCCTGGTCCAGCTCGTGCCGCTGTGTCTTCCCACACTTGTGAGGACGTTCGTGTTAAATGAAAATGTAAAACCACCGAATGTAGATTAAAAAAAACGTCCTCATTTCTAAACACGTCCTTCGAAAAATGCTTCAGTCCACACGAGGATGTGAGGGACGAGTAGGACACACAGAGACACATACACACACAGAGACACACACATACACACATAGACACACACGCACACACACACACTGTCTGCGGCCTTCGGAGCTTTAGAATACATCACAAGTTGTGTGTCTGTGTGTGTCTGTGTGTTATGGCTGTGGGGTTTTTCCCATGAGGCCTTGGGAGCAAATGGCTCCTCAGTGTAAATGTGAAACACACACTCACACACACAAACACACACACACACACGCACACTCACTTTCACACGGTTCAAAACCCATGTTGCATGTTTGCTCTTTTCCTTTTCACCTGCTCCCCCCTGCCCCCCCTGCTCCCCCCTGAAACCCCTCTGCCCCCCCCCCCTCCCCCTCCCTGCAACCCCCCCCTCTCTCCCATCTCACCTTCGTGCCTTTTAAAAAGACACTTTTATTTTCACACATATTCCACTCATTCTGTTCCTCCCTCTTCTCTCCTCCCCCCTTCATCCTCCTCCCCCTTCATCCTCCTCCCCCCCCCCTCCTCCCTCCTCCCACATCTGCATGTTGTGATGGAGGTCGTCAGCGCTCTGTGTGAGCCGCTATACGTTTGCTCCTCCTCACTTTGTATGCAAACCGGATGATTAAAGATTAGCGGGGGGGAT
>CM037921.1:13389465-13406965 GCA_021346845.1 Apeltes quadracus | reverse complement strand
ACCAGGACATTTGGCTTCTCCCGTGTCAATGCTCACATGAACAAAGTGTCCTCTGGTGTGTTTCGCTGCATCATAAAACCATCAGAGACGCAGTCTGATTTTATGGTTTTATTAAGTGTAGATTCACGGTGTAATTGTGTAATTTGTTAAAAAGACGTGTCCTCCATGATGTTCCCATCGTTCACCCACCAGCGCTTCTCTTCCCCGTCTCTCACAGAGGAGCTGAAGAGGTTTGCAATTACTGCCCCCCCCCCCCCCCCCCCCCTCCCCCTCGTTAGTCCATGATGGAGCAGCAACTCTGAGTCCCGTAAAAAAACATCCATTTGAGCGTTTCAGAAAAACGGAGAGATTCTGATAAAAAGCTGCAGGGAGGGAATCTGCTGCTTGGATTCAGTTCAGACGGCAGAATGATGTACATAATGTGAGTATATGTAAATGTACATGTGTATGTATGTGTATTTATATATGTACATACACATGTACATCTTCTCCCTCATCTGGCTGGATCCCCTGAGCTGCTTTTGAATCTGTGAGATTTAACAATGAAATTTGGGATCCAGTGGCCAGAATACAAACACACACAAACACACACACGTTCGGACGACACGTTAACAGCGTGTTATTTACTGGAAGCTCGTCTCCTCTGAACAGCTGATTTCTATCGAGCTTTAGTTGAAGTTCAGTAAAAACAAAACTAAGCCTGGATTGAAACTCAAAGTTGGGCGGATTAACGCCAGTAAATATTCTCCCTGAGACCCTGAAGATTTTCATCAGCTTCAGGAAGTGAAGTTCAGAACCAGTAGGTCAACTGTCCTTCAGCTGCACGAAGACTCGTTTGATTGTTGGACATTGATGAATTGACATGAGACCTGGTGAGTAATGAAGTCGGTTCCTCTCCATGTGTGAAACAAAGACTATGGGAGAGTTGAGCGTCAACAGGCCGAGCGTGTGTTTCCATGGCGACGGTTATGCACGCTGCGCTGTGACGGGGAGCACCTGGTGACCAACAGGAAGTCTGAGACGCTGCTCTTCCTCCTGCAGCTCGCCACGTGGGACTCGCTGCTCGGCCTCAACGGAAGCCTGAAGGAGAGTCGCATCGACAGCGGCATGCAGGGCGTCACGGTCAAAGTGGTCACGCTGCTGGTAGGATCTGCATGCTTACATCATTTATCTTGCAAATACATTCATATATATTTGATATTAATACTCACTGTAACCATGGGAACCGCCAAAGAAACACCTTCACCAGCCGACATAAAAACTCCACGAGATGTTTGCTTCCGCTCCATCGATTTAGTTCTTTAAACACAAGTTCAATTCTTGATTCACTCCAGAGCACAAACACACACTTCAATAAATCCAGAGGAAAAGCCTCAGTCAATAAAGAAGAAAATGCATTTTCTAGCTGCAGAGCTCCGGAGAGCTTTTATTGTGGCGATTTCTTTTCACTTTTCTGGCAACTTTACTTTTGTTTGAGTTCAGAGCTGCTGCTCAACACGCACAGCAACGCACAATGTGACACACGCACAACCTTCCGGTGAAGTAACGCCCCCCCCCCTGCAGGAGGACCCCTTCGTCATGGTGGCGGAGAACATCCTCGGGCAGCCCAAGAGGTACAAAGGCTTCTCCATCGACGTGCTGGACGCGCTCAGCAGGGCGCTGGGCTTCAAGTACGACATCTACCAGGTGGGTTCGGGGGCTTCTGACCTGGATCACATGATGTCATGCGGCTCTGCTGATTCGACCCCGTTGACCCAGACGTCTCCTCCAGGTGGCCGACAGTAAATACGGATCGCGGCTTCACAACAGCTCGTGGAACGGGATGATCGGCGACCTCATCAACAAGGTGAGAACGCAAATAACGGCTTCAGCTTCACCTTTGCACGCCGCTGACCAACAAACCCTTCCTCCTCCTCCTCCTCCTCCTCCTCCTCCTCCTCCAGAGAGCCGACCTGGCCGTTTCAGCCATCACCATCACACCTGAGCGGGAGAACGTGGTGGACTTCAGCAAGCGCTACCTGGACTACAGCGTCGGCATCCTGCTGCGGAAACCCGAGGAGAAGATCAACATCTTCTCCCTGCTGGCGCCCTTTGACCCCGCCGTGTGGGCCTGCCTCGCCGCCGCCGTGCCCGTGGTCGGGGCGCTCATCTTCCTGCTCAACAGGCTGCAGGCGCTGCGTTGCGCCGCCGCCCAGGACGCGCCGCACGCCAGCTCGCTGCACAGCGCCATCTGGCTCGTCTACGGGGCGTTCGTCCGCCAAGGTGAGCGGGGAGGAGGGAGGTGGGGGGGGGGCAACCTGCAGCCCCTCTGTGCTGATTCCTGAGACGTTCTCACGCTTCCAGCTGCTCTAATCAAAGCCACGGGAAGATTATCTGCCTTGTAAAGAAGGATTTGCTTTGGGTTTTCCGTACGTGGGGTTTAATTCGGAGCCTTTACATGGATTACAAAGCTGCAGAAGAGGGAAACAATAATCCCGGGAGGATCCGTAGGGCGTCTGAAATATTTAGCAGAGAGGCAGAAACAAGGACATCAAACTCCAAAGTGCTTAAATGAATTAGAGGGAAGCTTATGTTACACAGAGCTCCAGGAAATGGAAGAGTGACGTAACGAGCGGAGAAAAGCCTCCAACAATCACGTGCATTTAAACAAAGGTTCATGTTAAGCATCCATATGTGATATTAGAAAGATGTGTGTATAAAAATACAGATACATGTTTATATGTATGTACGTACGTATGTAGTATGTTCTAGTTCAAATACTAAATTCAGGACAAAACAAACATACAAACTCTCTTCAAAGTTCTGCCTGACCTCAAAATGTCTAAATGTCAAGAAAAAAACAAATGTAATTTGTTCTTTACCGAAATAATCTGGATTACGACTCTTTGAAGACGTGAACGTCCATCAGACTGAAGGACATTTTCCTCTAAAATGTCAATAAAAGTCTCCACTGAATCAAACGTCCTCGTTTAGGTTCCAAATAACTTCCCAGCAGAAGGGCCCAGCTGCATCTATTATGGTCTGGCTGGTTGCCGGGGAAACCTTTTAGGCCTCCCGGCTTGTGATTGGATGCAGCAGCAGATGGAGGCCTGGTCGCAGGTTCGATCCCCATTTGGCAGCTCTGAGATCAGTTTTAGGACACGATGGCGATGTGATTCAGACTCTCGCTGTGAGTCTTTATCTGACAATCAAGACTATTCTAAACTATTCTATTCTAAACTATTCTATTCTAAACTATTCTATTCTAAACTATTCTATTATATTCTAAACTATTCTATTCTAAACTATTCTATTCTAAACTATTCTATTCTATTCTAAACTATTCTATTCTAAACTATTCTATTCTATTTTAAACTATTCTATTCTAAACTATTTTATTCTATTCTAAACTATTCTATTCTAAACTATTCTATTCTAAACTATTCTATTCTAAACTATTTCATTCTAAACTATTTCATTCTAAACTATTCTATTCTAAACTATTCTATTCTAAACTATTCTATTCTAAACTATTCTATTCTAAACTATTTCTATTCTAAACTATTCTATTCTAAACTATTCTATTCTAAACTATTCTATTCTCTCGCTGTGAGGAAACTTTTCCTCAAATAAAAATGACTGATTTCTCGCTGTTCATGAAAAGGAACAAGGACAACTTGTAGTGACCAAGTTTATACTTGAAAACTGTATTTTCTATAATAAAAAGCATCGGAATATTTAGTCTCATTAATAAAAAATGTTATTTTTTATTATTACATCTCTTAAAAATGAAAAAGTTACTTAAAGTTACTTAAAGGTTGGTAACGCGTGTGTGTGTGTGTGTCTGTGTGTGTGTGTGTGTGTAGGTGGGGAAGGCGTCGTGGGCTCGGCGGCCCTCAGGATCGTGATGGGAAGCTGGTGGCTCTTCACGCTCATCGTGTGCTCGTCCTACACGGCCAACCTGGCAGCGTATCTCACCGTGTCCCGCATGGACCACGCCATACGGTGAGACACACACACACACACACACACACACACACACATGCACACACACATGCACACGCACACACATGCACATGCACGCACACACGCACACACACACGCTCAAATCACAAATACCTAAAAGTGAAAGTAAAAACCTGAATCTGTTTCCAGATGAGTGAATGAATCGTCCAGTAGCTCCGCCCTTATTAGTAATTATTGTTAACTTATGAATATAAACTTTATATGCTTTTCATTCTCTATATGTTTTTCTTTTCTATTATTGGTTTATTAGAAATATCTATATTCTTCATTGTTTGTTCTTTCTCATTAAAATACAAATAAAAACTGTTCAAACACCTGCAGGCGGCTTTAGTCTCGTGGGAGTCTTTTATTATTATAAGTGACTCTGTACATTCGTACGTATTAAATACCAATGCGTATAAAGTCATATATGATGCGCCTACAGGTCGTTCCAGGACCTGGCCCGGCAGGTGGAGGTGGACTACGGCACCGTCAAAGACTCGGCCGTCTACGACTACTTCAGGAACAAAGGCACCAACCCGCTGGAGCAGGACGCCACCTTCGCCGAGCTGTGGAGGACGCTCAGCAGGGCGGACGGCGCCGACCACTCCGTGTCCGGCCCCTCGGAGGGCATCCGCAAGGTGGGCGGGGCTTAGGCTTCCACGCGCTCCACACGTGATGATTTCAAAGCCGGATTTAGTGTGTGTGTATGTGTGTGTGCGTTAGTGTGTGTGTGTGTGTGGCAAATACACAAAGAAACTCCTCTGTTTACTTAATTGCAGTGTCACAATACAGCCATTAGGGAGGCGCCGCCACAGCATGTGTGAATGTGTTTGTGTGCGTGTGAGTGTGTCTTGCACTGCTGTGAACTATTATGCTCGGATCTGAGCTGACACCCCCCCCCCCTCTCCCCCCCCTCCACCAAATGATGAGACAAGTCAAGTGTGTATTTAAATGGATTAAGATCGGAGTATTTTCATTATTATTTATATTATAATGTTCAAGTTAATCACTAAACTAAACTCTCTGAGCAGAGCCTGAACGCATCACAGTGTAGCCGTTATTTTTATATATATATACACACAGATACACACATATGTATGCAACGGTTTGGGGGGGCGGCGCTCCCACTCCTCAGATTTGAACAAGCTGATACTTTCAGAACTGATTTAGGACTGAATGATTCACGTTACCCTGATAATTCATAAATAGCGTCTCCGGACACGCTGAGCGAGGACGTGATTCATTTCTCCTTCTTCTTCCTCCCAGCTGTCACGTAGCTTAGCATCAACGCGAGAATAAAAAACACTGATGAGATGCTTCAGCGCACACGTCTCTGTCCCGGGGGGGTCACGGCACTTTGCTCGTGCGTGGGAACAGTCGCAGCGAGCAGGGGGACGTGAGGAGGCCCACAGCAGGCTTTTATTTTGAAGGCTCTGCGCCTCACGCTGTGGACGTGTTGGTGGACAGGAGGCGGAGCAGGAAGTCAGGTGACGGGATGAGTCGTCCCAGCGATCTGAAGCACAACGGCTTCATGCATTTCTACTGTAGAACAAGAGTTCCTAAACTATTATTGTTTTTTGGGTTATTTGCTCCTCACATCACATCTGGGTTTAAAATGAATCTATACGTGATGATGTCATCATGTAACGACGTGTCCCCCCTTCCCCCCCCCCAGGCCAAGAAGGGTCCCTACGCCTTCCTGTGGGACATGGCGGTGCTGGAGTACGCCGCCCTCACGGACGACGACTGCACCGTCACCGTGTCGGGGAACGGCATGAGCAGCAAAGGCTACGGCATCGCCATGCAGCACGGGAGCCCCTACCGGGACCTCTTCTCCCAGAAGTGAGGCCGCCATCGCGCCGCCATCGCGCCGCCATCGCGCCGCCATCGCGCCAACACAACCCACTAACAACTCATTTATTCTTTACTGAGGGACAGGAAGCAGCCACGTCTCTCATTCTCTGTGATTCCAGATGTTTGCGAGTTGTCGGCAGTTTATTGGTTAAAAAATGTCCATCAGAATCGTTTGGTTGGTTGTGTTGGTTGTCGTGGCGATAACACACAGCGCCCCCTCTGTGAGGTCATTATCACCACAATGACCTTCTGCAACGCGCCTGCGTCTCTGTTGAGGGATGAGGGGATGGAGGGAGACGGGGGGACAGAGGGGACGGGAGGGGACGGGAGGGGACGGGGGCGTTCGTTTGTTCGTTGGGGATTGGTTCATCCGCGCCCACTGAATGGAGACAAAAGCCGCTGGTTATTAACGTTTTGTTCTTCCAGTGCGAGGCGTTCAGGGACGTCCAGGAATAGTGTTTAGCCGAGGGGGGGGGGGGGGGGGGGGCTATTGTTCACTGATGGAAACCATTATCTACTGGTTTTAATACCTGCTCCCATCGCCGCTGCGTTTCACTTCTATAATCCGCCGGTAATTCGCTTCACACGTTGTTGCCTCCGAAGCTCGTTTGTGAAAACTATTAAATTCATTCAAACAGATTAAATTCATGTGGACGTACAGACGGAATATTACGACATGTTTTACTTTACATGACCTTCTGACCTAAGAATGACTTATTGTCGTCATGTTGAGTTATATTATATTATACAGCTTTGCTTCCGTCATGTTTTGCCGTTGAAGTGTTTAGCATGTGTAGTTGAATAAATGTCCTCTGACCCCCCCCAGGATCCTGGAGCTGCAGGAGAAGGGCGACCTGGACATCATGAAGCAGAAGTGGTGGCCTCGTACGGGCCGCTGCGACCTCAGCAGCCACGCCAGCGCGCAGCCAGACGGCCGCTCCCTCAAGCTGCACAGCTTCGCCGGCGTCTTCTGCATCCTGGCGGCCGGCCTGCTGCTGGCCTGCCTGGTGGCGGCGCTGGAGGCCTGGTGGAACGGCAACCGCTGCCGCCGGGGGGAGCAGCCCAAAGAGGTGACCGAGCACGGGGCCCGGCGGACGGACGCTGCCACACTCTACTTTAAGGATCCAGGCGCAGACGCGAGCCCCGACTTAGTGGAGCTCCAGTACACCCAGCTGTAGAGGCTAGCCGGGCTAGCTGCGTTAGCATCGGGGGGACAGAGTAGGTAGCATCGCCCAGGCCACTGGGTGAAATCAAATTTGGTCTCTTATTATTCCCCCTCCATTGTTTCTCTTTCTCTGTCCATCGCTCCCCTCCCACCTCGTGCTACACTTCCTGCTACTGAGCGTTTCACGATTATTCCCACAGCGCCGATCAAGCTACTGAATTATTGTGATAGACTCGTTTTCCACACAGAGACTTTGGTAGTTTCCTGCCGCTAAGGATGCTGGGAAGAGAATATGATTCTGATCACTTCTGGACGTATTGCATTCCAGCGTGAGGCCTCACACACACACAAGCGTCACGAGGTGCAGAAAGCCAATCAATCACTCTAATCAATATTAATGACCTCTGACAACAGCGGCTTGAAGTGAGCGTCTAATAATTGATAAGTAGATATCAATGAACGGTCTGTCATCGCAGAGCTCGCTCTTTATTTAATTTAATACTGAATTAGAGGCCTGAAACAGTTTTATGTGTTATTTCTTATTTCTCAAACGAGTGCAGAAATAATCTACAGTGCGTCGCAGTAACATATTCTATATAGATATCTATATATTTACTATACTATAACATTGACACAAAGTGTTTTTCAAATATCATTTTGCAAACATTTTAGATGATGTTCAATGTTCTCTCTTTTAACTCCCTTTTGGTCTCCTCCTCTCAATGAGAGAGCTGCTAAATGCGTCTCGCTGTCCTCCAGCTGCTGAGGAGACGACGTTCTGCTCACTTGCTCCACTAGAGTTTGCACAGATGAAATAATGAGTCCGTAGTTCAGAGCTCGGCCTCCAGCAGCAGATGGATCCGTGAACTAAAGTGTGAGCAGGCGCTGTGTCGCCGGAGAGGAACCAGGTTTGTCTCCCGCGTCCTCGTCTCCTGGTTTCCACTGTGTCCCGTCTTACTGCTGATTCAATGTGGACCTGTCTCCCTCTCCTTGTCTCCACCTGTCCTTCTTTATTTACACTTGACTGTCTGTGATCTCGTGCAGGTTACTAAGGATTACAGACTGGCCAGGGTTTCTGGTCCTTTGACATATAATGAGATTACAACTGCTTCATCGGAGGGGAGGAGGGACATTTGGACAGACAGAGAGAGAGGCTGGGATGAAGCAGAAGCTATTGATACAGGTCAGAATAGACCTCCAATAAAACCCACACTGCGAGACGTATCTGTGCCACGGCGACGTCCTTCTGTCTGAAACCATCACATTCTCTAAATATGAACCCTGTGAGCATGCTGGCCTTTGTGTTGAAGTATCTCTCCATTTAGCCACTAACTCGTCTTAACAAGTTGTTTCTACAACCAGACATGTTAGCTAAAGAAAGGATTTGCTAGCTGACTGGAAAACTAAATTTAAAGTAGAAGAAACCAACTGAATGAAATTCGGAGGACTTCTGTTCGTGTTGATTTGGTGGCACTTTGCGTTTAAATTGAAAGCAGCGGAAGGAAACGTTTCTGCTGACACGCGATGAATCATTACAGAGAGCTTATTGTATAATAAGATTAAACGATTTATGGACCTGGTTCTGAATATCTCTCGTGTCCTGTGACGAGTTACTGTGACTGAACCATCGTCCCTGGAGCCACGGTGCGTTCAGGCACACCCCGTAAACCTCAGGCTCCTGTCTGGAGAGAACGATGGAGGCTTTTTACCTCCACATTACCTCGAGTGTGGAGGCAAAGGTCAACGGGTCGACCTTCAAAGGGGCCGTTCAGGATCAAACACGACACCAAGATGACGGAAAAAATACATTATTATCGTCAAATTTTATAACTTCTAAAGGTTTCTGTTTTACTCTCACTCGTTGAACCTTCATTTACTTCCAGCAAAACTTTAATTTTATTTGTTGTAATTGGCTTTTCTCTTTTTATCTAATTGACGCCATCAGGACGGCGTTCTTCTTCTGCTCCTCGTGGTTCTGTCTCTGCAGAGACCGTAGAGCTAAAATAATGATTAATCCCACAATGCACCTCTTGGCTCCAGGACCGTTTTCCTCCAGACATCAAATGGCCAATCAGAACGCACCAGCAGACCTGAAACAGTCTGAGAAACCGGCCCATTGCCAATCTCAGCCTCTGTGTCCCTCCTCCCCTCCTCCCCCCTCCTAACTCCTCCCCTTTAGGACAAGGAGGTGAACCTGGAGCAGGTGCATCGGCGTATGAACAGTCTTTTGGACGAGGACTTGGTTCTCAAGCAGATCCCCGGCCCCTCTATCGAGGTCTCTGCGCGGGACATCGGCCGGGCCCCCCCGATGCCGGGCCTGGAGTCCTACCCCCCCCTCGCTGTGACCACCTTCCTGCCCGGGGAGGGGGGGGCGCCTCCGCCGCTTCCCCACCCTCACCGTGGGGGGACCCTCGGCAGGACGCTGGCTCTGTCCCAGGGCCCTGGCAGCAGCACGCTGCCCCCCCACCACCCGCTCAGCGGCACCCTGCAGTGCAAACACCGGGCCCCCAACGGGGGGCTCTTCCGCCAGAGCCCTGGCAAGACCCCCATGCCAATGTCCTACCAGGCAGCCTCCACAGGACCCACCCCCGCAGCCATTGAGGCCACCCACAGTACATCCATATAGGGGGGGGGGGGGAAGGGGGTTATCGTGAAGTTAAAAAGTGCAAATGTAAAGAGTTTTAAAATCAAGGTTTTATATCTCACTTCCTGTTGTCACTGTTGTCACAAAAAGAACGCACACATGCAGGCGGGTTTGGGGGGGGGGCTGTAATTCCTCTCGTGTACATATTTGTAAATACCAAGAGAACGAAGTGAGGTTAAAGTGTATTTTGAATATTCTCAATTTTTAAGAAGTTGAGTTGTAAAAAACAAACAAAACAAGCTACAAATAAGTACATATATGTGTATATATAAATAAATATACATATATATGTATATATGTTTGTATATACACGTGTATACATATTTATGTAAACTTATCCATTGATTAAATAGTTGACTGTTTAAATCGCTTTGTACATTTTGTTCAATATGAAACAATGACGCAAAATTTATTGTGATTGTTTTCTAAGTGCCAAAATTAAACGATGTTTCCCCACAAGTACCCATGATGCACTGCTGTAGGGACATTCTAGCTTTGGACACCCACTGTAATGCACCTTTGTCCAAACCCTTTACACACATATATATGTATATATGTGTATATATGAATATTTATACAAATACACATGTACATGTATATGCACTTTATATATACACATATGATGTGTGTATATATGTGTATGTGTATATAAATATATGTATACAGATATATACACATACACATGAAAATGATCACTATCGCTATCTTCTATTCTGTATTTTTCATTTGTATTAAATATATAATATACATTGTTTGTTTTTCAAATGCAAAGTCTAAATTAATTTCATCTGTAAACGGTGTATTGTTCAATAAGGGGGCGGGGCATTTGGTTCACATTCAACATGGTTGCGCTGGTGGGCGGATCTGATGATGTGACGTAAAGTATTAAAGTATTAAGTAGTAAAGCTCTGGAGCAGCGATGGAACGCCTTCGTCATGTTTGGTGTTTGCCTCCCGTGTCGATGGAGGACGGAGAATCAAACACACTGAAATGTGGTTTATCAATGAAACGTGTCAATGACAGCTGATGGTTTTATATTCATTATTAATATAATTTATCTGCTAGTAGAATCTTCTTCAGTACTTAATTAACCTCGTTAGACTGGTTGCTTGGTAACCAGCAAAACGTCTGCTAACTTAATTAACAACCGTAACCATTAAACCCATAACGGCTCCTAACTGGTAACAATAATCTCCTCGTCCTGCTCCTCATTGACCTCCTCGTCTCTCTCTGATCCCTCCTCTTATCGTCTCCCCCCCTATCTCTCTCCTGGGGGGGGATCTGGGATCAAAGAGGACGTCCTTCACATGAGGACCTTCTCCTCCAGAGACACAAAGCAGGAACCATCTCATCCTTCATCTTCTCAGGCCAAAAGCCCACACGGAAGCCAAACTCCTCAGAGAGTAGTCTTCCTTCTCCCTGCAGCCTTTGAAGGAAAGAGGAGGAGGAGGAGGAGGAGGAGGAGGAGGAGGAGGAGGAACTGGAGGATTTATGTTCCAGCTCCTAATTGAGGATCGTTCACGTTCTCAGAGGGAACATCTCTTCTGGTTTGATTTAATAAATTCGCGATCAGGATGAGACGGATCAGGTTTAATGTTTCGGCTCCTCTTCCTCCTCTCCTTCCTCTTCCTCCTTGTTTTCTTCTTCTGCTGCTGATTCTTGTGTTTTCTAATATTTCAAGCTGCACTTCTCTGGTGAAATGAAGCAATGTTTGATCCTGCAGCTCCGTCTTACATCTTTCCTTTTCCTCTCCACGTTGCTCCTCCTCCTCCTCCTCCTGTCCGTCACATCCCGTCACCTCAAAGCTAACCTGATCTCTTCTCCACTCCCTCAAAATCTCACTTCCTTTTTCTCCTCTTACTTTGAGCTGCAAATTGACCCGACAGCGTCGCCTCCTCCTCCTCCTCTCCTCTCTCCTGCTCTCCACCTCCATCCATCATTCTCCTCGCTCCTCTCTCGGCTGATGCCGATGACCTTCTAGCGGTGAGGCGTCTCCACTCTGACGGATCCTCAGTGTTTCTCCTCCTTCGCTGTCACTCCTCATCCGGCCCGGACTCACCCAGTGCTGTCACCTCCTCAGCCTCCTCCTTTTGTCTCTCGTCCTCCTCGCTGCCCATGACCTTTGACCCGGTGTCTTTTCTGTGAGCATCTGACCCACGGACGACATCTTTGACTGATATACTGCCACTTCAAAGTTCATCCACTAGTAATGTGATGAGGATACGATGACATCACCATATTTTCATTATACTTTGATCATCAACATGCGGGATTCTGAGGTCTCCTCTTCCTCCTCCTCCTCCTCCTCCTCCTCCTCTTCTTCCTCGGCAGCGGTGCTAACCAAATAAATGCCGATGTCAGCGGTGATGGATGGGCGGGGGGAGAGCTTACCCAGCATGCACTGCTGGAAGCCAGTGCCATTAATTCTCCTTCGCAGCGGCGGCCTGAAGGGGAGAAATGCGTCTCTAAGCGCTTTGACCTGATCTCAGATTTACAGTAACACAATGAAGATCTTCATCACTTAATCACACAGACAGGAAATGACTCTTCATTAAACGACCAATTTACTGCAGGAAATATACATATTTGAACTTTTCATTCAAGAACGACAAAGTAGTTACGTCGTCTACGTCAGCTTGAGCGTCAATGAGGAGAAACGTAGGCTTCTATACGTCGCACCGCCACGTCACCCTGTGGACTCCATCATCACCGAGAAGAAACTCCACCATGATGGAGTCCGTCCTCTGCTCCTCCATCAGCGTCTGATTGGCTGCAGCCGAGGACACGAAAGACAACGCAGCCTTTAAGACTTCTGTAACACAGCTGGAGAAATAAAGGCCGTCACACGTCTGGTGTCCTCCTTGTTTATGGAGACCATAAATGTCCCGTCCATCACTCGGGGGAGCAGATGCTTCCACACAAGCAGCAATAAATGATCATTAGTGTTTACGGAGATGCAGACTCCCAGCAGGCCGTCATTCATTAGGCCACGCCCCTTCTCTGCAATCAGTCAGAGCGATGGGCTCGAGTAAACAACAACAACAACAACAACAACAACAACAGCTGCTTTTCAAGTCAGCGGAGCAACAAGAAACATTTTATTTCTCTGTAGATCTCAACTAATTGATTTATTCCTCAAATGACAGAATGTTGATGCAGCATCTTAGAACATTTAGAACGGAATCTATTTTTACTTTTACAAAAAATTCTAAATAATTATTCGATCCTTCAAATTGTTTCTAATTCTTTTTGATGTAGATATCTGGGGGGGGGGGGGGGGGTGGGGGGTATCCATATTAGCAACATTAGCTAACATTAGCTAACATTAGCTCATGCGCATGTGTGCACGTCTTCATGCAGGTCTTTCTCCCTGGAAATGAAACACTGCTGTTTGAGTGCAAAGTACTGTTCTCTGTGTCTCATGGTGAATATTTTAGTATTTTAGTTTGGAGAGCAGATACACACGGGGGGGTCGGGGAGCATGACTAAATAAATAAACTGCTCCTACAGACTCCTGTGACCTCTGGTGACCTTTGGTTATGAGACCTTTGGTTATGACCTGAGGTTATGAGTTATTCCAGAAATACAACACTAATAGTTACTAATCGTAGTAATGATAATAACCGGTGAAGTTCATCATTGCACATTACGACACCCCGCAAATAATTAAGGTTTAACATTTCAAAACGGCAACTTTACTTTCTGAAGATGTAGAAAATGCAGCGGAACGGTGGACGAGGACAGAGGACGAGGACGGAGGACAGGACAGAGGACAGAGAGGGGCGGGGGGGGCTAGCCGGCTACACCTCTGAAGCTAACTTACTCTCACAAGCAGAAAAACATGTATTTAAAAAAGGAAAGGACTGAATGAGGAGAGACATATGAGACAGAGAGGAAAAGGGACAAAGACAAGAAGTCAGCAAATGTGAATAAAAGGGCAACAAATCGAGACTGAAAAATAGGTTTCCTTAAAAGCGAGTGATGACTGTTGCCATGGGGATGTTTGCCACCAATGGGCCACACAAAGAGCCGCCGGTGTGACTCCATCCAGAGGTTTCAGCCTTTTATTCCGGGGGGACAGAATGTGAAGTGTGGATCCATTGATTTTACCCCCCCCCCCCCCCGTCCCATGGTCCGTTTGACATACGTCAGGCCTGCAGGACCACATTTAATTACTGGCCCGCTGCTACATTATAAATAGCTGCTATCGCTAATCGACCCCCCCTCAACCTCTCGACGCCTGTAACTTGAACCAGTGGGAAGTCCCGGCCGCCTGTTCTAAACAGACCATAATCTGCTGAGCGGACATTAAAGCTCCTGTTTGCAATGTTTACTGAGGGAGTAGAGTCATTTCCTCGTAGAGACAGAGGAGTCGCCCCCTGCTGGTCACGTAACGAGGCGGGTTGTGCTTCTGCTGCTTCAGTTTGCCTCCCTTTATGTTTTTTGCCCTGATGATGATGTCACGACTCGTGTGTGTGTCTGTGTGTGTTGTGTGTCTGTGTGTGTACGTTTTCACCGCCACAGGCGAAGTTGAGCCTCTGCACACGTAATCACTGATCTTTATGTATGTATGTGGCTGCTTGAGTGTGTGCACATTTATCTAATGTTGTGTTTGTATGTGGTCAAACGCGTGTGTGTGTGTGTGTGTGTGTGTGTGTGTGTGTGTGTGTAATGGTAAATATGCCGGTTCAATGACATATTCATGTTCTGCTAATCTCCATTCTCTTGTTTTTCTGCTTCCTTTCTTTCCTCGTCCTGATCGCTGGAGGAAGTGTGAGTGTGTAAATGTGCGTTTGTGTGTTTGTGTGAGCGCAGCTGCACACAATCATGATCTCCATCCCTCCATCATCACAGCGACACATTCAAGAGGCTCTGCTGCTGACGTCTCCTCACACCATCACTAACGTGTGACGAGAAACACAGCGAGTGGATTAAGATCATCGCGTGTAAACCCACTTTCACTCCATTTAATAGTAAAAGCATGAAACGTTATTTTTTTTCGGGCATGTTGCTTGTTGATTGGCCCCTTTGATCGTCCAATCAGGTGGTCCTCGCAGATCTCAGGTCACCGTCCAGTAACCTGCTGCCGGCCGGCGTCCATGTTTCTTTGATGTTCCTGATCGCGCGCGTGTGTGTGTGTGTGTGTGTGTCACATCATGTATAAACACCAAATAAATAATAAAGTCCTCTCTAAGCATTTTAACACTCATAACAAAATAACTTTAGGTTTTTTTCTTTGTGGCCTTTTTGTTTTTTTTATTTTAAGTTTTAAACCCTTTTTCACTTTAATCAAACAATAATCAGATTTCACACCTTTCAGTCTGTCGACAACTTTTATTTTTAAGCATTCTGCTTCTCAGCAGCATCACAGAGGGTCTCAGCCAATGACAGAGGAGGGCAATAAATACGAGCCAGTGAGCAGCAGGGAGCCATGTCGGCCAATTACAGCGAGGCTACACTTCCTGCCCCCGACCACCAGAACAGGAAGTGATGTCACAGTCCGAGGCGGGAGACGCTTTTTCTTTTCATTCATTTCAACTAAAAACTCAACTTGAGTTCGCCTGAAGTCCTCAGACGAGCTTTTGTTTCCCCGATGTGACAGAAATGCAGCAGTTTGAGCAAAGAAAGACAAAATAACTCATATTTTATGAATATTAAACACAAAAACACAGAAAATCTAACTTTTTCTTTTGAGGCGAGTTGAACGAGACGTCACGTCTCCTTACGATTGTTTAAAGTGCGTTTACACGTCAGTTAATAGTCATATTAATGTTAATAAGAACAATTACAGTGAGCAAGACTTGTACAGTTTAGCACTCAAATAAGATCTCCAGAATTATTGCACGGAAAAAAACAGCAGGGAAACATCAGGATTTTTGTCAAAATAAAATACCTGTCCTTCAAGTTTTCAAAATAAAACAATTTCCCCAAAACAAAACAAAAAGCCACAGCGGAGTGAATATAGTGTAGAAGGTACCGAATGGATGCGCGAGTACATTATTTGGATTATTCCAGGTTTATCTGAGGAGGCATTTTACTGTGAAAATTCTCAACTGAGAAGGTTTGATTTAGTTTCTTCTTCCTGTTTCAAAGAGACTAAAATCACTAAAAGATCAAATGATTTTTAAACTGCTGTTTTTTTCCTCCAGCAGTTGTTTTCTCACATTTAATATGTGAGAACAATACTAACAATATTTCCACTTTATTTCCCGATAACAGCAGGACTTAGATTAGCTGCCCTGCTCTAGGGCACGCGGGCAGGCGGAGTGAGACCTGCGCTACCACGTTGCATATGTTCATTGCATATTGACTCCTGACAGAAGATCGCCGGTATTAAATGCGAGGCAATTTAACAACGCAGAGTTAAGACACTGAAACAAACTCTTCCTGCTGGGAGGAGTCAGCGAACGTCTCAGACGCTCCGACAATACTTCACGAGTAGAAGTACACAAACTGACAAAAGGTAAAAGTACCAGCTACGCTACGTCCTCCTAAACTAGGGAGCAAGCATGTTTAAGCATCGCGATAATAAGATACGCTCATGTGACCTGGTTGTAGAAGGTAAGTTATTCAGTCAGGAAGTCAGACAAACAGGAAGTCATTCAGTCAGGAAGTCAGACAAACAGGAAGTCATTCAGTCAGGAAGTCAAACAAACAGGAAGCCATTTAGTCAGGAAGTCAGACAAACAGGAAGTCATTCAGTCAGGAAGTCATTCAGTCAGGAAGTCATTTAGTCAGGAAGTCAGACAAACAGGAAGTCATTCAGTCAGGAAGTCAGACAAACAGGAAGTCATTCAGTCAGGAAGTCAGAAAAATAGGAAGTCAATTAGTCAGGTAGTCAGAGAGGAAGTCATTTAGTCAGGAAGTCAGACAAACATGAAGTCATTTAGTCAGGAAGTCAGACAAACAGGAAGTAATTTAGTCAGGTAGTCAGAGAGAAAGTCATTTAGTCAGGAAGTCAGACAAACAGGAAGTCAGTAAGTCAGGAAGTCAAACAAACAGGAAGTCGGACAGGAAGTAAAAAGCCCAAAGTTGTGCGAGTAACTTACGAGCTCTTCAGTCTTCTAATCGTCTGGAAGTTAGTGGAAAGATTTTCTCCTGTGATTTCCTTTAATCTCTTTTTAGTGCCTCATTGGTGAGAAAATACCATCTTGAAGGTTATTTAAGTTCATTTCAGGATATTTTTCCTTGACAGAACTT
Organism: Apeltes quadracus; assembly: GCA_021346845.1. NCBI lineage: Eukaryota > Metazoa > Chordata > Actinopteri > Perciformes > Gasterosteidae > Apeltes > Apeltes quadracus. The sequence continues at coordinate 13,390,115 of CM037921.1, read as the reverse complement.
CTCGGGTCGAATAATGAAGACAAAGTTCTTCATTAAGGTTTCCTGCAGCAGGAGAGCGGAGGTCATTATTTTAAAGTACTGGAGGCTCCACGCAGGAAATGAAAAACAGATGATTCATCAATGTCATGAAACCGATTCAATCCACAACATTTCTGAAGTTCTGTAAAAAAGAAGGTAAAACCCAAAGAAGAAAACCTGTTATTGTTTTCTCGCTGACGCCTCCGTCCTTGTCGATAAAATAAAGAGTTCTCAGTGGCAAAACATGAACAATAAATAAGTTGAGTTTAAATATCTCAGACTTTAGGGGGACAGGAAGTTATCAATGAGTGGCTCTTGGGTTTGGGGAGGCGGCGACAAGCCTGAGTGGGCGGCCCCCATTCCACATTGACTGTTTCTTCTCGTCGGAGGTCGCAGGCGGGAAGAGGCTCGTTTGGAGGCCTCGGGGGGTGGCCGCAGGGACCTGATGTTCACTCTCTTCCTGCCTCTCCTTCCTCCTTCCTCGCTCCCTTCTCTTCCTTGGGACAGGGCGCAGATCATGGGGGCGCAAAGAGGCGGAGTGGAGGTCAGCTGGAGGCGGAGCTCGAGCATCACTCGGTTCTGCTCGTCGCGTCTGGGGGGTGAAGACAGTGACTGAAAACAAAAGAAAGACA
>CM037921.1:13344114-13389368 GCA_021346845.1 Apeltes quadracus | reverse complement strand
CGTGTGTGTTGGCACTCGGGGGAGTGATAGTTGTGGAACTTCTCTTCCTCAAGCAGACTGCACACTAATAACACACTGGCCGGTCTTTGTTTTCCCCGTTTCGGCCGTCCTTTCTCCTTGTCTTACTGATCTCTATTCCATAAAAAGGTTTTTCTACAAACCGGATCTCCACTCCGCTCACGCCACTGCACGCTACTTGTCGGGCGCCGCTTTGGCGCATACTTGATGGGTCTCAGTCCTTCGTCCTCACCTGGATGGCGGCGCGCGTCCCGCTGGATGGAACGCTGAGGAGAGGAGGAGAGAGGGGAACAGGTGGGGATGTTGAACTGGAACTCAATCACGACTATTCATTTAGTTTTACATGTACGAGGTGTGAAGGAGACACTGGACAACCATCCCCGCACAAATGTCAAACACTACACACACAGCACACTGCACAGCAGCAGCGTGGCGCTCAGCGGACCGGTATGGCTATGTCCTGGTGCTGGGTCCGCACACGGTGGGAGTCGCAAGGGACCCTGAGCTCCCTCCTCTCCATGCTCCATCAGCAGTGCTTGTTCCTGGCGCTGTCTCCACCAGTTGAATGAGCAGGCCCAGCCCTGAACACACACCAACAAGCACACGCCGTCAGAGCAGTGTGTGTGTGTTGTGTGGTGTGTGTGTGCTGTCTGAGAGAGACACTCACCAGCACTCGGTTCAAACCTCTGCGCCTGTGGGACGGTACTGGAGGGATGAGGACACATTCATAGCCCTCCATGTGCATGATTGAGTGCTCCTAGGAGGCCGTGGTCTTCGTGCTGTCCTCCCTCTGCACACCAGACGCACATTAGTGAGGACACGACTGTGGTGGTGCCCATCAGGCGCACCGCTCCTTCTCCTGTCTTCTCTCTTCCGTTTGTCCGTGGCGGTGTTGTTGTTGTCGTTGGCGATCCACTGGATCTCACCACCCGACTCCTGCCACTGCCCGCTCTTGTCGGGCGCCGGCTTTGGCGCCTCCTTGATGAGGTCATCAGTCTGCGCCTCAGCCTGGATGGCGGCGCGCTCCCGCTGGAGGAACAGCTGAGGAGGAGGAGGAAGAGGAGGAGGAACAGGAAGGGGAGGTTGAAATGGAACTCAAGCACAGACTATTCATTTAGTTTTACAATGTACGGAGGTGTGAAGGAGACACTGGACAACCATCCCACGCACAAATGTCAAACACACACACACACACACACACACCTGCACCAGAGCAGCGATGGCGCTCAGCGGACCGGTACTGGCTATGTCCTGGTGCTGAGGGTCCAGCAGCACGGTGGAGTCGCAGGGACCCTGACCTCCCTCCATCTCCATCTCCATCAGGCAGTGCTTGTTCCTGGCGCTGTACTCCACCAGGTTGATGAGCAGGCCCAGACCCTGAACACACACACACACGCACACGCAGTCAGAGCAGTGTGTGTGTGTGTGTGTGTGTGTGTGTGCGTAGCAGGAGAGAGACACTCACCAGCACTCGGATGTCAAACCTCTGCTCCTGTGGGAGGTACTGAGGGACTTTGAGGACACAGTTCAGAGCCGTCATGATGAAGTCCTCCTGCTCGCCGGTCTTCGTGCTGCCCCACTCTGCACACAGACGCACATTAGTGAGGACACACTGTGGGTGGTGCCCCAGCAGGCGCACCGCGTGCCACTGTGTTGCTAACCGTTGTCGTGCGTCAGGTTGAGCAGCACGCCGATGATGGCCCTCATGCAGTCCTCCACCGCTTTGCCCACGGCGCCGTCCGAGTGCCGCTCCCTGCTGTACCTCTGGATCATCTCCTCACACCTCCTCAGCACCCTGAGGGGGGCCAGCAGAGTGTTCGGTGTGGGGGGGCAACACGAGGAAGAAAAACACTTCACAAGTCATCACTTGTTCAGCTGTGATAGAACGTTTGTGGTACCGATGGTCCATCACACACACACACACACAGGAGCACACTTAAACACCATTTTCTCTTCTTCACGATCAAAAGGGGGAAAAGTACAGAAATGAGGCCAGAGTTTCAATGAGGAAGAAAATCTTTTAACATCTCATCCTGTCTGTCAAGAAAAACTCAGATGAGAACAGACAACAAGCGACTTGCTTGTGTGTGTGTGTGTGTGTGTGTGTGTGTGTGTGTGTGTGTGTGTAAGTGAATTAGTCCTGCAGGCAGCTGAAACACTCAGAGGCAGACGGGTTGAAACAATGAGAGAAAAGTGAAGCGGAGGAAGACCCGGAGTCATGGTTCCATGAACACACAGCCCCACTCTGTGTGTGTCTGTGTGTGTGTGTGTGTGTGTCTGTGTGTGTGTGTGTGTGTGTGCGTGTGCGTGTGTGCGTGCGTGTGCGTGCGTGTGTGCGGTCTACGTGGCAGTGCTCTCTGGCTCACCCGGTGGTTTTGGGGGTTAATCGAGTTAACGCAGGACAGCTGAACGCTCGGACTGAGGTCTGTGTCGCTCGCTGGAACAGCAGCTCTTTGTTGAGCTGCAGTGCCCCCCCCCCCCCCACCACCCCTTCCCCCCCCACCACACCCCCCACCCCTCAAACTTCTCATTTCTTCAATCTGCATCTTCTGTTTTAGTGTTTATTAATCAGAGTCGTAATTTATCATTTATGATGACTTAAGGAAGTGATGTCACCCGTCTGCTCGCTGGGCTCTGGCCCATTTGATTCAAATGCAGATGATTAATAAACAGTTTCTAACCAAACCGAATCCCATGTGGCTGAACCACACAGAGGTCACCTCATTCTCTCCTCTTCCGCTGATGCCAGAGGGCAAAGGTCACTGCTGTGACTGACAGGAGGTCACGGCCAGGAAATGAAACAACAAAACCCCAATAACGATACGTGCATTAACCATCAAGCCGAGAGACAGATGTGTGTGTGTGTGTGCGCGCTCACTTTGCAGAGGAGATGATGAGGGACGAGTCTTTGTAGGCGATCAAGTAGCCCTGGTTCTCCGGGTTGTGGACCGTCACCTGTGGACACAAATTATTTCACTTTTAAAAAACAGGTAAAAAAGTTTCGCCAAAATAATCTAGAATATATATTTTTTAAACCAAAAGGAAAAATAAAGTGAAACAAATTCTTGAAGCTGAAATGTTTTGTTGACGCAGTTTGTTGTTGTAATACGTTTTCTGGCCACACGAGGCAGATGTGAACGCGGGCAATGTTCTGAAGAGGATAAGCGTTAGTATCTCCATGACATGCTGAACATTAGAGGAGGCCGGGAGGAAATCAGAATAAGAAAACAAACCAGAATCTTCCTCTCAGAGCTTCCGTACAAGCTGGTGGAAATAAACGGTCCTCTTATTGTCCAGATTAAAACGATATGAGGACCGACGGATCAGCTCGATCAGTAATGTGTAAGTGAGTAAGTGTAACATTTGTTGTTGCAGCACTTACACTCTCCAACACCCGTAAACACCTCTCGGCTCCCCAAAGAGACGACACCAGCTTCTCCTTCTCGTCCTCCTGGTTCAAGTTGTTGACGCAGTCCTTCACTGCGAAGGGACAGAAACACAGAGACACGATCAGAGACCTGCAGTCGCTAGGAGTCATCACCAAGTGTGAGCAGCTGGTCCGACCTTTGTCTACGATGTGGTCCAGTCCTCCCAGCAGCCGCAGCTCCTCTTTGAACCAGTCGCCCGCCCGCTTTGAGGTCAGGGACAGTAACGTCTCCATGGCTAAATGACCCGTCTGCAGGAGGAGAGGAGGGACAGAAGGAGTTGGATTCACTGTGGACGTGTCCCAGGAGGGAGGAATATCCACACCAAGCCGCTCGGTACCGTGATGTTCTGGAGGTCCAGGTGCTTGTTGTGCACCGTGTCGCACAGCTTCCTGATCTTCTCCTTCATCTTGGCGATCTCTCTGGCGCTGAACTGAGCGGTGGGGTCCGACTCAGTCACGGCGCCGCCCTCCTGGTCGTGGTCCATCTCCAGCAGCCGGATCATCAGGTCCAGACACGAGCGGTCCAGGTCCATGTTCAACCGGTCCCTGCTGAGGATGTACATCAGCGAGGCCGTGCACAGAGCCAGATTCTGCAGAAACCAGCGGGGAGGAAATCAGGCTCGTCACAAAGAACGTCCCCGACGACGTGGCCAGACATCGACCGGGACTAGAAAGACGCCGCGTCAGCACCACGTGACCCGAAGGACGGCCCACCGGCTGCGTCAGCAGCACTGATTCAACTACACAACACCGGCCTCCTGACGAGTGAGCCGCGGGTTCGTTGGATTCGTCCACAGCGAGCGTCCTTACCGAGTGCTGCGGGGCGTCGTTGAGTGTTTTGAAGACCTGCGCCACCTTCCCTCTCGCCCTGAGGTGCATCCTGAAGCTGGGCATCGCACAGCGCGCAGCCAGGCTGATCACACTGGACACACAAACACACACATTAGCACACGGTGACTAGATGCTGGGTGGCCTCCCCGTGGGGGGGCTCTTACCTCAGGCAGCGCGTGTTCAGAGGCTGTCCACTCTTCAGACCGGTGGCCAGGTACTCAAAGTCATCGGTGAACTCCTGGTTCTCTCCGAACTCCACCACGTCGTTGAAGTGCTTCACGTGCTGGACGACCGTGTACAGCTGGAGAACAGAGGGGCGGGGCCGAGAAGTCTCAAAGTAAGTGGACACGTGCCTCGTCCACCAGAGGACACCTGAAGTGACAGCCGCTCACCTCTTTGTGCTCTTTGCGGCACTTGAGAGCAGTGACGGCGTCCTGGTACAGGTCTGTGGGAAGGGTCACGAACTTGGTGACCATGGGAGGAGGGGGCGGAGCCTTAAAAACCCCGTCAGTCCTTCCCAGCGTCGGAGGGCTCCTTGCTGGATCCTCCCGCAGAGACCGGGGCCTGGTGGGGGGTCGGGGGGGTCACGATGAATAAAACAGGGCCGCGTGTGGAACATGAACACTTCACACTTCATGACACGAGCTCAGAACTTACGGGAGGCGGCGGCGATCGGCCCAGGAAGGTCGCGGGCGGCGCCTCCTCGCTCTCCAGCGTCCAGTGTCGGGCATTGTACACGGCTTTGGTGGGAGACTGGACGTGGACACACGACCCGAGGGGGACGAATGGAAATCAGAACAGGCGGCAATATGAATGACATTCATATCCGTCATGAAATATGAAGACACACGTTCAAATATTACTATGATTCATCTCGGACTTCTATTCACTCATTTCACAGTGAATCAAGGAATTTAAACTTTAAGCCGACAGTTCAAACCCCACAAAATATTTGTTCATCGAATAGAACGTTAAATAAACCGTTTCTATGGTTGAAGTCAGTGAAAAGTTCATTTAACAGCCTCACAGACAAAGAAGGACAAACAGAAGAGAAAATGAAGAGCAGAGAACTGGACGCTTGTTAAAGTGCAGCGAGTGAGCCAGCAGAGATCAAACAGCTGGACACAAACACCCCCCCCCCCCCCCGGTCCTCCTGTGGTTGGTGGTTGCCTGGGCTCCATATTCAAAAACAAAAGGGCCGAACCGGAGAAAGAAGAGGAGTTGGCTGAGGAGCAGAGCACTGAGGAGGTGGGAGGAGGGGGGGGGGCAACACCACAGGGTCAATAAGCAGAGACAAAAGAGGAGCTTGGGGATGAGCTGGAACATCAACACAGCGAATTAAAAGTCTCCTACAATAATGTGAATGACACAGATGGGACACCCCCCCCCCCCATCAGCAGCAGCATGGGGGGAATGAAGGGGGGGAAGGTGGGCGGCTTGTTTTGGCATCAGTGAGTACTTCCTTGAGAAAGCCTTCCCGCCCACATGGGGGGGGGGGGGATTTCTAATCAACTGCTGAGTGGGAGACGCACAGTTTACGGAGGTTTCTTCAGACTAAATGTTGTGACAAAGCGTCACATACGACGTCCTCTTCAAAATACACAGTGGAAACAGCTGTGAGAGAAGAAGCTGGATCTGGTTCATCGGTTCGGTATTAATATCATCAAGGAGAGGGGGCGGGTTCATTCCTCCAGCGTCAGTGAGGAAACAGTTAGAGGTACCAACATGATGAATATCTTCCCCTCGTGGGACGCTGCACCCTCATGAACCAGCTCCCCAATATGGACCAGTCCTTCCACGCGCCGTCATTGTGATGAAATGTAATATCTCCCAGCATGCCCGGCAGACCGATCCAACGGCGCACAGTTTATTGTAATGGAAGCAGAGTTGTCGACTGCACAACTTTTAATGAGCTCGACTCGGAGCGAGGGGGATGAAGACAAATCATTTTCGTCCCCACGCTGGCCCCGCCCCCTCGGTGGCATTGCGTCGTACCTTCTTGTGAGCGCTGAAGATCCTCCGGAAGCTGTCCGGGTTCTTCTCCGCCGCTTTTCCCTGAGACTGCCTCCCAGAAGCCGCTGCCACCACCCTGAGGCCGTCCTCCGAAAAGTCCAGCACCTCTGCAGACAAAACACAGCGCGGGTCAGGACGCAGGGACGGTCCTCGGCCCCATGAGAGCAAACTATACGGATCAATACACCACAAACACTGTGTAGCAGCTGTGGAGGACAGAGAGAGAGAGAACCTGCTCGTATCCGGCTTCCCGGCCTCTCAGAGTTCTTCTTGTTCTCCTTGGCTGCCGGTCGATCCAGCATCTCCAGTCTCTCCAGCCTCTCCAGCCTTTCTAGCCTTTCCAGGTTTTCAAAGGGATCCGGCATGTCGTCAGTCAGTTCTTCTTCTTCTATGGTGACCACCGGGGTCCTCTCTAAGGCGGCGGCGGCGGCCTTCTTGGCCCGCCTCCTCTCTTTGGCGCCATCGTCGTCGGAGCCGTCGCTGTCGCTCATGTCGTCGAAGCCAAAGTACTGGATCTTGTAGCTGGACCGTCCCTCAGAGGGGTGTTGGCCGTCCTCCTCCTGGTGGACGTCTGCGTCATCAAAACCAAACAGGTCGGGCTTGATGTCCCTCTTCCACTTGGCCTGTGCCGGGTTGGACCTGTGGGAGCACACGTGCACGGGCATGAACTCCTGCAGGAGCCTGAAGCTGTGAAGAGTCATTCAAGTCATAAAACGAAAAACGTAAATAAAGGATTACTGTCACAGAATCATCAACAAACACATCAGACAACGAGAGACTTCTGCTGCTTTAATCTCCCTGGTTTTATGGTAACTAGCTGGTGTCCTACACGTTGTGGACACACAGAGGATGCTGTGACTTCCAGCATCTCGCTTTCTTATTGCATTCGGCCCCCTGAGTTGGAGCTTTCCAGAGAAATGTTCATTTTAACACTCAACACATCAGGCCCGGCCCCCTGGTGGGGTTCTACCTCGTGTTCCGTTGCTCCGCCTTCGTCCGCTGCCACCCCGCCTCTCCCAGGTCGGCTGCGCTGCCGGGCCCGGCGCTGTTGCTGTTGCTGCCAGCAGAGGGCGCTGCTTCTGCGCTGAACTCCTCCGCTCCTCGGTCCTGGATGGTGACGTTACACATGGACACAGAAGAGGGATGCAGCACCGTGAAGTCCCTCGTCCTGCCCCGTCCCCGTCCCCCGCCCGTCTTATTACTGCCGTCAGGCTTGGGCGGGGCGGCGCCCGGCGCAGAGCCCGCGGCGCCGCTGGAGTCCGAGGCTTTGCCGGGCCCTTGTTTGTTTGGCCTCCTGTACGTCCGACAGTTCGAGTTTCTGACCAGCGGCGAGTCAGACAGGCTCTGGGAGTAGTCGGACGTCTCCAGGAGGAAGTCAGAGTTGCCCGTTAGGTCCTCGCTCTCGCCGGGGCTCTGGGGCCGCGGGGGGGAGGGGGGCTTCTCACAGCGGGTCGGCCTCGGGTCGGACCGGCCCGCGCTGAGGCCCGCTGTGGCCCAGGACAGCGTCGGGGCCGGGTTGCGAGGTTCCTGGCTGGGCGAGGGCGGGCGGAGCCCCATGATGGCGTCCCAGGAGTCGTAGGTGGACTCCGCCTTGGACCCGGTCTTCAGCGTGGTGGTCTGCGCCAGGGGCTTCTTATCGCTCTCACAAGCGTTTTGGTACCACGAGTAGCTGTGCTGGTTGTCTGACAACGAGGGCGGCTGCTGGTTCTTTCCTACGGAGGAGAACAACAGACTGGCTTTAAAGTGATCTCGTCTAAACACTTTCATTTAAAAAAATGATGCTGGAGGCTTCTTATTTCAGCAATAATGTCAACAACTGGAGGTGCAACTATTTGGGATTTTCTGGAGACACAAAATGGATCCAAACATCTAGTTTAGACACTAAAAGGGGAAAAATCCCAACGTTAACATGCAGAATTATGGCTGCTGTTAAATGCAATGAGATCCTATTTCATTCTTGAACGACGTGTTAGCAGACTTCTCCTCCAGGTCAGCTGACAAGCAGCAGAACGTAATCTGGCCAACACAGGAAATGGCTCCACAGAGTAACCCGAAGCCTGTGGAAGTAATGATGGACTGCCGTTTCTCTCTACTTAGACGAGTAGTGCAATAGACCTGTCCACTGTACAGTACAGTGTACCAAGCCTGCACAGCAGAGCAGGAAAAGACACACCTGTTAACTGAAAACATCCCAAGAGACTACTTCGCAAATCCGGTTGAAACACTGCGCAAAGCAGTCAAATCAAAGTCAGAAATTTCAAACGAAATCGGGTTCGTTTCCACATAATTCCATTAGTTCTCCTTCATAGTTTGCCATCAATATTAATGTACGATCGAAAAACAAGAAAGACTGGTACTGTATATCTCTGGAACATCTTAGCACTATTATACTGAATTATATTAAAGACAGCTGGACTTATCAATGTCCGACAGCATCCCAATCGACTGCCACATCAACACCAGTCTGAAAGTGCCACAACATCTCCCCGCTCGCTGAGGCTCAGCTGGTCGCTGCCAGTCGGGTCGAGAGGCTCTCGTCTCTGGCAGGTGGCGAGCAGCAGCCTCAGAAAGCCGAGGGCAATCGAGCGGAAAGCGCCGCCGCCGCCTGAGCAAGAAGGACACCGATTCGTTGTCTGAGGTGAAGGGAAGACCCTTAATAGAAAGCACACTTAGTTAAATGATTCTGCACAACGCTGCACAACACTCAACGGAGGTCTCGAGGCTGGTGCAGTTTGTCTACTGCTCTGATGATGCTCGCTGATAGCCAACACTAATGTGCGTTTGTTTCCCATGAGCCTCGGGGCTCGGCCAGGCTGCATCCGTCAATGCTTCTTTTCAAATCTTTTTGATCAAAATCAGGCTCAAAGGAACCTCGTCGTAGCCAGAAGGTTTAGCATTCTGACACCAGACAGAAGCCAGTGTTTACCCAAGCTTTACAGCATTTCTGTGTGGGGGGGTGCGATCTGTCTGCAGTCGGGAGTGTGTGCTCATGCACAGAAAACAGTGGAGGGTTGTTGGTGCGAGGCGCCCCTAAACATAACGGTAGGGGAAAAAGGAGCCGATCAGAGGCTACAGTCATCAATAGATTTAAGGAATATAATAATAAAACATTCAAAAACAAACCACAGAGCATGTATCCCCTCTCAGGTCAGTACAGTCAGTGACTGCAGCTTGTCACCACAGTGCAAATAAAAAGACAGCATTTCCAATATTGAATTAACTGAATGTTCTTTAAACAGCAATCAATACGATTATATCCTACATCCATAAAAGCAATAACAAAAAGAACAGCGAGTGGCTGAGTAAAGTCATAAGCATTTAAAGCAAATCTCTTGGTTGCGTTTCATGTTGAGACACCACTTTAAAGTCGAGTAACCCTCTGAAGGGTACATGTCACAGTTCCAATAAATCAATACATCGGTTGAGACGGAATAACTCCAGAGCTGCGGAGCCCAAACGGCGTGCGGTGTGTGTGTTACCTATGCTGTCGCTGCTGCTGAAGAAGCGAGCCGTGTCTTCCACCACCACGGGCTGGTTCCGGTCATTGGCCCGCCGTGAGGTCAAAGCATGGCTGGACCTGCTTCCCGTGTCCGGAGAAATGCCCAGTCTCTGCGCTTGTGGAGGCTCCGCGGAGCTCGGCTTGGCCGGGGAAGACTTGTTTCCGCTTCGAGACGAAACCGGCTTGGATTCCTCGTCGCTGTCGAATCCAAACGGATCCTCCAAGCCATCTGCACACGGACGCGGTCTCTTGTAAACCTCCAGGGCGGAATCATTCTTGGGCGTGCCGGCACGCTTGGAGCCCACCTTGGCCTTGTAGGTGGTGTCTCCCCATTTGGTACTTAGGGTGCCTCGCTTGGTGGACAGCACTTCGTCAAACTTGGACGTGCCCTCCCCTCCCTTGCGGCTGTACGTTTTACCAAATCTAGATGTCATTGTTGCATCTGGGTCATATTCTCTAAAACAAGAGAGCAGAAGGGGACAAAATGACACAGGACATGGGCCATTTTTTATGAAATTGTGGATGTCAATAACACACATACCTTAAAACAACTCTGAACAGTCGGTGTATTAACGAGAACCTCCAACAAATATTCTCGGTCAATGTTTAGGTTCAAGAATGACATGTGTTGGTTTGTGTTGTTGTCAGCAGCATCCCCACGTGTATAACTAATGAGATAAATAAACAGATGCATAACGTTGGGAGGTGTGAGAATAACAACTAGCCAACAGCTCGAGTTCTTCTCAGCCAGCTGGCTAGACAAAACAAGGCTAACACACGCTTAGCAGCGAGCTAATGGCGCTAACATACTGCCGTTAGCGCTGCTGGGACATTAGCACGGCAATGAATGGAAACAAACAACACCGTGTGGGTGGGCACAATGAGCAGCATAGCGTGAAGCCCTGTGTGTTATTAACGAATATAACGCCCCATCCTACGGCAATGCTAACGTTAGCTCGACTTTCAACGATGTTAGCATTAGCCAAAAGATCGCTCCAGATCTAGATTGCTAGCTTTAAGCTAACAGCTAACAATAACTACAAACTGACACTGGGTCGAAACAACAGCGGGAGGCCCGAACCGCAGACGGTGTTCTGCCGGTAGGTGAGCATTGGGTGTCATCAGTATTTTCACTTACTTGGTGAGCTGAAGGGCCGATCCACACCAAACTTATTCCGGACCCGAAGCGGCTGTTAAACTCACCTAGGACCGGGCCTGCTTCCCGGTTCAGGCTGCTCTGCACAATATAAACAAGGCCGAGCGGACACCGTTAACGGCTAATTAGCAGATTAGAAACACAACGACTGGAGCCGCTGACCCAGACTGACGGGAAAAGTTACAGCTTATAGCCCCATGAAATCCATCCGGCTTCTGTTTTTTAGTTAAATCGCACTCGATTGTCTCCTCCGGGTTGCATCGAAGGTTTCCATTGGACTCCCCCGCTGCATCAAGCTAACCGGAGACAGCAGAAGGTGACCGGAACTATGGTGATTTACCCAAAATAAAAGCCCCTGAACATTTGAGCTAAGCGTTTCCCACGCACGAATGGCTACATGTGTGTCGTGTATTATACATTCAAATATCGTTGACATGGACCTCTTCATCTAAAAGGTGCTATAGATATGTTGTGAACGTTAACACTGTTCTAAACGGTCATTTGCGGCGTGACGCTATTTCCGGTCTTTTTTTTCGCCACCCAGACCGAAAATAACGTTCAAACATTTAGATGTCTAATTGTCATTACTTTGATAAAAGAAAGTAGTAAGAACGGTCGGGCACCCTCTCAGATGTCGGGGAGGCTTGTGTCTGAAACGGCTGACTCCTGCTTCATCCATCACCAGGAGACTGCAGGGTCTTGCCTTGATGGGATGGCATATATACAAGTAGGGTTTAGAAAAACATGCTTCAAGAGGAATACATTCATTGGAGATATTTTATAATTGTGAGCTTGCGTGTTTCTCTGCTTTATCCCCGTGGTCATCCGATCCATCTTCCTCAAAGTCTGATCATCTCCCTCAAAACAGAATACATCACGACAGAGAAACAGAGGGAGAGATGATGTGTACACTTTGACCCCTAGTGGTGAACTCCTTACTCCTCATGCCATTCGAACATGTTGTGATGCAAAGTACCATTAGCCCAAAATCCCAAACATGCTGCTACGAGAACCAATGAGCTGCCAGTGAACCTCCTGCCTACAACCTGCTGATGAGGAGACAACTCTCTACATCCCAGCTGCCAGTTGTTGAGCATCTTTGTGTTGCTTTGTGTCCTAGTGTTGTACTTTTTTGTCACTTTGTTGTTAGTTTGTGCCTCTTAATAGTTGTTTAGTGTCTATTTGTATAGTGGTCGTCTACTGTCTCTTTTCGCTGGTCTTTATAGTCCCTTTTTGTTTCTCTGTGTCCATTTTGTGAATCTTTACGCTGTACCGTGTCACTGAAAAGTGTTTTCTATTTATTTTTTTGTCATTTAGTGTATGTCTCTCTCATGTGTAGGGCTTTTAAACACCCGTGTCTCTCTGACCCATCAGAAGGGATTTCACCGGGCTGATGAGTCCCTTGGCCTCCTTCCGCTCCGTCTCTGCCAGTCGACCCTCCAGCTGCTATCTGGTCACTGTCAAAGGCCTGATTGTTTTTGAGGAAGGTCCCGCCAGCGCCAGCGCCAACACCAGCGCCAACGGCAGCGCCAACACCAGCGCCAGCGCCAGCCCCCGTGCCGGTCTATTCTCCAGAGCTGTGGGATGCCTGAACACTCTCGGTGCCCTCGTCGAGCCTTGCCAGCTTCTCAACATCCCGCGACCTGCTTGGAACATTCAGGCCCTCGTGGTGGAGTGTCCCCCCCCCCCCCCCGGCCTGCAGGGGGCCGCCAGGCTTAGCGCGCCGCGGCAACTGGTGCTGGAGGTTTTTTGAAGTTGCAAAACTCGATGCCAAGCCGACCTGACGGCCGGGAAGAAGCGCACAGCCGGAGCCGGGTGAAGTCAACAAGCACTGGGATGCGGTCCAGCTCGGAGTCATTCGCCTGCAGAGACAGCGAGATGGCAGAATGATGATAATAATGACAACTTTCTTTTATTAGAATGATTTTGTCACGGTACGTTACTCAGATTGCATGTTTGATCAGCGCCAATACTGTTGAATGACATAATATGTATAATATGACACTATAAAAGGTAAGAAAAGAGATAATAACCAGTACTGATTTAGCCTGAATAGATTGAGAGTAACATTTTGTAGTAAGCTGAGATACCAAGATTAGGATAAAGTCTTGATGACAATGTTTACTGATGGAATACATCTAGCTGTTGGTTGAGGGATTAACCAACCAGATATGTGATGATTCAGTTATAGAAATGTTGAGTGTGTTCAGAAGCTCAGGGGATCCGACGAGGCTCCATGAGGGACTTTCAACTACGTTTCAAGTTTCTCTTTTACAAAAACGTTGTAGTCCGTTGTAGAGGACGTTCGAGGAACATAGTTAACACAGAATAGCACAGTTAATCATCGATGTTCAATGAAAACAACAGTTCTGAAAATCATTTTATTCCCATTTTTTTAAATTGAAGAACACAAGGGGAAAAAAACAACGTAACATTCCACGAAGAACATAGACAACCAAACAGAACTACGGTAACCTGCAGTTAGACACATGTAGCTAGTAGAAAAGAAAAGGTCTGTGATGACGCAAAGTAGATTGGGATTAGAAGAAGAAGCAATATGAGCAGAAGGAGTACAGGGTTTCTGCCTCAGGTCCCACGGTCATGAAGTCTGACCTTTGAAGAGCAGTGCTAATAATTCCAAGTTCCTAAACGCAGCAGGTTGTGGCCCCCCGCAGGCCCACGAGGATTCACGGTGTTGGGTTGGAAATCACAGAGAGCCAGCTCGGGATTGGTCAACCGGTTGGGGTTGTTGATTGTTTGAGGGGGTCAAGGTTCGATTTCCTCGGGGACGATGGAGAGGAGCACGTCCTCGTTGCCTCGCCTCACCACCGTCCGCAGGGTGTCGTCCCGCCTCACGGCCGCGCTCACGTCGCTGGCCGAGGTGATGGGCTCGCCGTTGATGCTGATGATGACGTCCCTTTCCTGCAGGCCAGCTCTGTGACCAAGAAACAAGGGCTTTTAATCTCCGTCAGCACGGCTCCTTTCCTCAAAACATGGCTTTGTTACCTGTGCATGCAGATTATAACTTGCACACTACTCGGCCCATCAGGCTAATATGCTGCTCATGTCGTAGGAGCAGAGCTACTAAGCCGTTAGCAGCCAATGGGATTTCTACAATGTGTTTGGCTATCGGAGCTAGCAGCTAAATGGGCTAACAGAGCTAAACACAGCAGGCCTGTGGACACACAAAGAGGAAGAGGATGCTTTGACGTCAACACAAGGCGTTACATTCTGAACTGGTGCAGATATTTGCATCCATTCAACGAGGACGCGCCTTGGTCACATCCACTTCATTATTGAAGAACTTCAATTTAGCGAGCTCCAGATCTGAATTCTCTGGACAATGACTGAGGGCGACACGGTGCTGCCTTCACTGTCAGCTTTCAGCCCGCCTCAGAAACAAACTTTCCATATTCTGCCGTCTTCACACACAAAGAGTGTCCTTTCAGCCGGACCACAGGAACCCGTCAGACAAAAAGAAAACCAACTCAGGTGGGACCGTTCGTGCTGAGACCTTTGAAGCTGCTTTGACCCATTGGGCCGTGAACACCACATAAAGCGACGAGAGAGACACTCACGCCTCGGCTGGAGTGCGGCCGATGACCTCGAGGACGTACGCCCCGGAGGGGAGGTCGGGGAAGTCCGGCTGCCTCTCCTTCAGCTCCTTCGACAGCCTGGCGGCAGAAAAAGCAGCACAAGGATTCAGTTTATTCCCCCTTCCAATGACAATGAGCGCTGGATTTCTTTCCATAGTAGTATTTAATGACTAACAAAATAATGCCAGAAAATGTCTCATGTGTAAATTTAGCATGATGTCATCAGAAACTTACGCTGGAGTGAGACTCATCATCCTGACGCCGACGTATTTATTCTTCTGGTATGTTTTACCTACGACAACATGAAGAAATGTGTCAAACAACTCAAGGTGACATATAGAATATCTCCTCTTTCATGCTCATTCCACATGGAAGAACACACACACACACATATATGTATTATTTCCTGTTTGTCATAGAGAGCTGTGGCCGACCTTTGGCCTGTCTGGCATGCGACTCCACCAGGAACTGTCTGATCTTGTCCGAAGGGATGGCGAAGGAGATTCCTGCTGCGACCTTCAGCGTGTTGATGCCGATGACCTCTCCGTCCTGAGGACACACACACCACGTCGCCGTCCTGCTTCAGCAAGGGTCACGAAGACACTGGAGAGCGAGCTCATAACCGCAGTGAACTGTGGGCCCAACATGAGCTAAACTCTTCATTTGCTTTATGGGTGTCTGGCTTTGTTTATGTGAAAGGACGTAATGCAGCTGCGGCCCAAATAGGAACTCAGAACACGGCGTGTTTAGCGACGAAAACACATGCAAATGATGAAGGGTTGAGTATTTCTCATAACCACACGCGTTCACACACACGGGGCCGCAGTGTGACGGATGGTAGTAGTTAGTGAGGTTAGAGCAGCTAGTTAGTAGCTAATGAGTAGGAAGGTTCCGGTCCACTCACCAGGTTCACTAGTGGTCCTCCTGAGTTTCCGTACTGCAGGAAAACAAAGAAAAGCAAAGACATCACAGCAGGTTTGAGGCAAACAAAGTGTAAAGCTTTGCTGTGCGTCTCTTCACTCACGTTGATGATGGCGTCGGTCTGGATGTAGTCGATGTCAGAGTTGCGGAGGCCCAGCTCCTTGCCCCCCCTCTGGGTGGTGCTGACGATGCCGGTGGTGACGGTGTTCTGGAGGGAGAACGGGCTGCCGATGGCGACCACAAACTCGCCAGGACGGAGGTCTGCCGAGCGGCCGAGCAGCAGCACCGGCAGCTTCATCTGCTCCACCCGACGCCCCACCGAGGGAGGAGGGAGACGGAGGGAGACGGAGGGAGACATCAGAATCATTACACGTCTGGAGGGCTTCATTTGTGCAGAACAGTTGGCTCCTCGACTTCAGAGCTGCTGATGGCCTCCAAACACAAACCTCCTTCCTGCCATCTTGATCTGCCATCAGTGTGTGTGTGTGTGTGTGTGTGTGTGTGTGTGTGTGTGTGTGTGTGTGTGTGTGTGTGTGTGTGTGTGGTGAAGATGCTTCCACTGAGACAAACACACAAAGAAACGGAAACATCAGGACAAGCAGTTGTCTCAAGTGCTGCGCTGTTTGTGGAGTTCTGCCTTATTTAATCTCCAGCTACACCCAAACTGTTCTCCACCCAAACACGCCAAGGGAAATAGTCTCCGTCAGACCGGCACGCAGAATTCACATCCTGTGTATGTGTGTGTGTGTGTGTGTGTGTGTGTCGTCCAGAAATGTCTCATTAATGTAACCCGAGAGGTTTTATTACAAACAGGAATGTTGGAATTGTTACAAGAAACATCTGTTTCAAAATACCACAGCTGTTCTTGTCCTGATGTTTCCGTTCCTTTGTGTGTTTGTGTAAGTGGAAGCATCTTCACCACACACACACACACACACACACACACACACACACACAAACACACTGATGGCAGATCAAGATGGCAGGAAGGAGGTCTGTGTGTGGAGGCCATCAGCAGCTCTGAAGTGGAGGAGCCAGAGAAGCAGTTCGGTGTTGAGCCGTTTGTTCTGGTGAATCATCGAAGTCTCTCTGCTCACCGGCGCGTCGATCTCGATCACGGCGATGTCGGCCTTCTCGTCCACGTCTTTGATCCTGGCGTCGAACGTCGCCCCGCTGCTCAGCTCCACCTGAGGAAACGGTTCCAGAGTTACCCGACGGGGCGAGTGCAGCATCACAGCAGAGTAGATGTGAGGGCGGCACCTTGACTCGGTGCTTGTTGGCCACCACGTGGGCGTTGGTCACGATGAGCCCGTCCTCGGACACCACGAACCCGGAGCCGCTGGCCACGGCCACCTGCCTCTTTGAGAACATCATCCTGAGGGACAGCAAACTTCACACTGAGCGTACAGCGAGGAACCAAGCACGTTAACTCCAGGTGCACGGCCATATTTGCAACATCTGGATGCCTCTCTGAAGGCTCCACCCTGCCTCTCCGTCGCTCCACGGAGGTTTTTCTTACTTGCGGTAAAGTTCAATGTGAACGACGGCAGGTGCAATCTTCTGCACCACGTCAGCAATGAAGTTGTACTTGAGACGAAGACTGTCGGGGTTCTGCTGACCTGAAGGGGAGGGACATGTTGTCAATGAGGGGGGTGTCTCACACACACACACACACACACACACAGCTCAGTTACCGGTCCATCACGTGTCCTCGGCCTTTGACCTCAGTACCTGAGACGGGCTCCGGCTGTCTAAATGTCCACCTGTGTCTCAGGTATGTGTCTACATCACTATCTGTTTACGCCGTGCTCGTCGTCGGGTCAAACCAGGTCCAGATGTTGGGAGCAGCTGCAGAGAGTTTGCTTCTAAAACAAAGGAAATGACTCAGAGCCTCAAAGGGTGGGGGGTGGGGTCTGTCCCCTTACTGCAACATCTCTGCCCCGCCCACTCCGGCCTGTGGACCAATCAGAGTTGAGCGCCGTCAGGCTGCATCACGGTTCACTTCTTCCACTGTGGGAGCTGCACTCCATCTCATAATACCCACAATTCCTTGTGTTATTTTCAACGGTGACTTTTTTAATCAACAGGCAACAGGAACACGAAGCATCTGGAGTTTCTCATAGGCAGACTGAAGCTTCAGAGAGGTTTGCTCTGCCTTTTCACGCAATGTGTAAAAAAACGGTTGAATCAAGTACCAGCGCCACTCTTTAACGTAGCGTAAAGCGAAAGCAGATGCATTGTCTGTACAACAATTCAATTCTGCATTCTAGTTGCACACTGAGAAGTTGGCAGAGAAGCTCTTTGCTTCGATCACAAAACACTTTGCCTCCTGAAAGCGGGTCAAAAGTTCCATCCACACGAAAGCAAACCACAGCACGTTTAGAACTGGATGTGAAACCTCATCAGGAGCACGACGAGCCCCAAACTGGGCAACGTTCCCCCAGTTCCTGCAAGCGCTGAGTCACCAGGCGACTGTGTTTTGTTGATTCCGTATCCAAGCCCATCAATCTTACAAAGAGCGAGCAGAAATAACACGAGTTCAAGAATCCCTTCAAATCTGGCTTCAATTACTCAGATGGACCCAGTTGTGTTACATGAGCCCAGCCGGTCCGCCTCATGTTCATGTGAGAGCTAGGAGAGAGGAGGGAAGGAAAGGAGACAAAGAGAGGGGGAATAACACATGCAGGCAAAGAAGAAGGAACCAGAGGAGTTAAAGAGGGAAGGAGACAAAGAGAGGAGAAGAAACTTCTTTTCCGTTTGTCCTTGAGGGAAGGAAAGGAAATAGAGGGAGGAAGGAGGAGGAGAGGAGTGTGCTCACAGCTTCTGCTGCGTGTGAGTTTCTCACACACACACACTCACAGGGGGACACTCGAGACGTGCTGGCTCAGACGGGGACATTGAGACCTTTATAGACGACATGCTGCAGTGGGATGCAGATGTGACTGATCAGCCAATGGAGCCATGCCAGAGAGACAGATGTGGGAGGTCCAGACTGTCCTCCTGAGACACAGTTAGGTCCAGATCTCCAAAACCAGTCACACCACAATCATCATGAGACTGATGGATGTTTTTGTAACTTTACACAACATGAAAGCGTCTTTCTTCAAGAGGTGAAACGCAAAAGATGAGTTTGTGCTGAGGTCAAGTAGAAAAAGCACGCACACGCACACGCACACGCACACGCACACAGCCCCCTCACCTTGGCCGCAGGTTCCTCTCTGGATGAAAATCACCGGCGGCTGCTGCAGCTTCATCGCCCGGTTGCTGACGCGCTTCAGCTCGCAGATGTTCCGGTACGAGACCCCGTCGCTGCCGCACACCGGGTCGGTGCTGGTGCACGCGCACACGCCGGCCGCCCCCCTGCGCCTCACGGTGGCGGACACCTCCACGCCGCCGCTCACCGCGCACTCCATCCCCTCGGCGCACCCGCGGTGCCCGGCGCCGCCGCACTGCTCGCCCTCGCCGGACGCGCACACCGGGCAGCAGTCGCAGGGGTCCAGCGCGTCCCCGGCCGGGCAGTCCGCGGGGATCGGCGCGCACTTCGACCCGTCGCACTTCTCCGGGCAGCCGATGGCGAAGCGCTTGGCTCTCCGAGCCCCGGCGACCAGAGGCGGGCAGGCGAGCAGCGCCATTACGCAGAGGACCAACCGGAGACTCATGGCGGGACCGGGAGGAGGACACGGAGAGAAACGGGAGCAGCTACTGACAGTTGACTTGCGCACCTCGAACAGGATCTGCGCAGTCCAGAGTCCGCTCCCGGGTCATAAACGGGAGGGGTCTGGTGCGCGCGTGTGACGTCCTGCAGGGGGGAGGACGCTGGATGCTGTGCGCGTTGGGAAATGTGTTTTCATGTAACGATGACTCGATGTTGATCAGCTGTGCGCGGATGCAGGGGACGGGAACACTCTTCTGTCGCCCAAAGTTTCTCCACACAGCTGTCCTCCTGTCCATCCTCATGCTGCTGCGCAACATCCTCGTTTGCCTCCAGAAGGTTCAAATCAGTGAGAAGAACAAGCCGTCGTTCTTCTCACTCCTTCTTTTACATATTCAAGATGTCCGCGGTTTGAAATGTCATTTCTGACCCCATTTCCAAACGAAATATATGAAATTGTTGTTTGCAGATTTCTTTTCTCTCTTTGTGTTTCATGGTGCAGCAGAGGAGTCCTCTCAGCAGCTGTGTGGAAACTATCGATCAGTAACGGCGGCTTTCCATGACATCATATGTGACGTCATGGGATCATTATTTGACATAGGAAACTCGATCAAATGGACCCTTGCAGCTGCGTCTGACACCGAGAGGCCAACATTGAATGTGTTTGTGTTTAATAAATGCCGGTGGAAATGATCAATCATTTGCTCTCCCAGGATTTGTTTGTTTTAATTGACTTTTAAAAAGAGAACACATTAATCTGTATACATACATTTGTATTGCTTGTAATACGAGCATAAAACCACCAACATCACAGGTACAAATGCTCTTTAGTATTTATTAGACGGGCAGCGTTTTGTTACAGACATGTACATTATTTAAAACATTACAGTGTCGTATTGAAGCACATTGAACGTGAATGAATGAACCTCACATGTCGTCACAGACAAATCAACTGATTCTAACCGCTCTAGAAAGCCGGTAAAGTGTTTCCAGCTCCTCCTTTTCATGCTGATGAAACATGCGGGACAGTCACCGTCTCCCCGCGTAGCGTCCAGTGGCTGTTCTGCTCCTTTAGTTGAACACGTTATTTTCTGCTCACGTCGCTCAGCGCGCCGCTGCAGTCGGGGGGGTTCTGCTCGGTCGGCCCCGTGGATGCGGCGCCCCCTGCTGAGCCGCTCGTGGCGCCGAGCAGGGCCTTCTCCAGCTTCTGCTCCAGAGCGTCCAGGCGGCGGTCCACGTGCTCCTTCAGCCTCTCCTCCATCTCCTGCAGGCGGCGCTCCATGGCCGAGTCCAGCTCCCTGCAGAGCAGATGTGACTCGCATCGACCAGGTCTGACACAACGACTGTCCCCCTCCCTTTATTAGCCCCGAACCACAGAAGACACCGTACATGCGTCCTGTTTATCATGAGGATGAAGCGGCGCTGCGGGCCGTTTGCTTACGTACCGCTGAGCTGCCGTCCTCGATGTGGAGTCGCACCCCGCTGACATTCTCACCCACGGCTCTGCTCCATCAATGAGCTCATTCACAAACTGCAGCCCCTGGTACCTTCTCCTCTCTCAGTGGGCCTGTGCTCACTGCCTTTAACGTTTCATCTATGGACGTTCGAACATGCAGCCAGGCTGATAAATGAACCCTGTTGTCTCCGTATCAGGCTCCTCTCTGCACCGCCAACGACCACGGGACAAAGCCAGACCACGTGGCCCAGTCGGTCAGCTCCTCAGCCCATAGAACACTCACTACCAGGCCAGCTGATGAACTATGATCATCTACTTGTGTTGCCTGGAGACCCGGAGGCAGTGGGGAATGTTAACAATGCCAGCAACACAACCAGAGCCACTGATTCCTCCTCCTCCTCAACGAGGAAGAGGCTGCAACCATTTAAACATTTCATCGGACCAGCGGCACTGACTGCAAAGTTTAGACCGCTTCTTGTTGCCCGCTTTGATTTAACAGTAGCAGAAAATTAAAATTTGCAATTGAAACTGCTATTGAAGATCAACTAAACCGTTGATTCCTACAGGATCCTGATACCTGTGTAGAAATACTCTTATTGAGTAATATTAGCAGCAGTACAGCAGTACTAACAGTCATGTATTGGTATTTAATTGGTAGCCTTGGTTGGCTGCAGTCGTGTCCTCCTGACACAAGGAGCCCCCTTACATCAGAAGCAGTCACATGACTTCTTTGGCTGATTGGACCAGAGGAGCATTAATGTGGAATGGACTCGTGAACTTCACCCACCACGAGCCGTTCCTCGTCATCTGCTCCCTCTCTGCCAGCGCCGTGGCGTCGTCCAGCCTCAGCTTGGACACCTGACCACAGAGGCCCTGCAGCACGGGCAGCAGCTCGGGGCCCCGCCCCTGCAGGAGGCGGGACATCGTCTCCGCCAGCTGGGCGCGGTTCGCTGGATCTTCAGCGCCGGCTGGAGACGGAAGAGCACAGTCGCTGAGCTGCTGAGAGGTACGATCCCTCTCACCTCTACCTGCAGTTTTAACTTTCACAATAAAAGCCTTACACATTTCAAATTTGCTGTACGTTCTTTATATTTGTCGTTTTTTTCCCGTCATGACCTTGGGGGGAAAAAGGACCACAACATCAAATGTTTCAGCCAAAAGGTGAAGTTACACACACGCACCTGGATTCTTAGAGGTGGAGGAGGAGGTGGAGCCGTCTGGCGTCGCTCCGATCTGAGCCCGAGGACCTTCATCTGAAGGCCTGATGGAGCCGACCGCAGGCTGGTGACACAGGAACAATAAACATTCTTCTGAAGACACATTTCACTGGCACAACGTTGGTGGTGGACAAGCTGAGGAAGGGATTCCCTAAAACAAATCATTGTGACGATTCCGGATACCCTGGAGTCTGCCGGCTGGTTGCTGAGGCCTCCTGGAGCCAGGGCGGAGAACACGCCACCTCCCATCAGGAGAGGCAGGAAGCCACCCAGGGAGCTGCTCTGGTTCTGCAGAGAAACGCAGAAGCAACTTGCTGTCCATAGAGAACTGAAACCAACGATGAGTGAAGTACAAGCAGTTAGAAGGTTAGGAGTAAAAACAGGAAGTCCATCAGCATTGTCCTCTGACTGGCCAGAGAAGGGCCACTAAAGGTCATAAGTAACGCACTGCTCCTTTACTCCCACCTTCTGCTGGAGGTGCACCATGTCCATGAGGTTCTGCGCTCCCGGCGAGAGGCTGGCGCCCATCTCCTCCACCAGACACTGCACCTGCTGCATGTCGATGCCTGCGCCGCGCGCCGCGCAGGGCTGTGACCTCTGGAGGCCCACGATGACCCGACACACCAAAACACTGCTTCGACCGTCCAGGGAGAGCAGCTGGGACACGGGAACCAGAGGAGGCCAGTCAACTCAACACCGCCGCGCACAGAGAGACAACGTGAGGAGCCAAGTCACCTTCACTTCACAGGCGCAGGACGGCGGCTCCAGCATCAGCTGCTTCTTGTAGAAGGGGCCCCTGTCTGAACTGTGGGCCCAAAAGAGCGGAGTCCATGACTCCATGGCCTGTGTGTGTGTGTGTGTGTGTGTGTGTGTGTGAGCGGTGTGTGTGTGAGCGGTGTGTGTGTGAGCGGTGTGTGTGAGCGGTGCGTGCGTGCGTGCGTACCGGTCTGTCTGCACGCTGTCGTCCCTCTCCCCGCGTATCGTAGCGCAGTACTCTCCCGTGTGGTCGTACGCCTCCATGGTTCTGGCCTCGCTGACGACCAGCAGGCGGCTGATGGCGGTGGGGGAGCAGGGGGGGGAGCAGGGGGGGGAGCAGGGAGGGCAGCGGAGGGTCAGAACGCAGGGAGACCCTTCCTCCGTCTGCTCCAGCAGCACCGGGGCGCGCGTGTCCCTGTGGGGGGAGCAGAGCCGCTAAAGGAGGCGTTCTGTCGGAAAACCCAAAGACCACGAAGTGTGTTCACCAGTTTGTGTCGTCTCCTCCGTCCTCTTGGTCTCCGACGTGGACAGGAAGCAGCACCTGAGCCAGCTGATGTCCCTCAGTGAGACAGGTCCAAGCAGCCCCGCTCTTCACAGCCACGTCCACCATGATGACTAGGAGACAAAGGAGGAGGCAAGGGAACGAGTTAGGAAATGAGCACGGAGCAGTAGCACTACGAGACGTTTGAGAAGAGACAAATCGGACGCGTCTAAAAGGTTTGTACTTCTGTTGTACTTGTATTCCTCCGCTCGAGTACAAGTTTCAGGTAGGTTTACTTCTTGGAAGTCAACTATACTTTTATTTTTAGGCAAATGTTGTACTTTTACTCGTCATGTGAGATATTTGACAGCTCGAGCTACTTATAAATCGATTATTAGATACCAGATGGCGCTACTACACGTACACATCTGAAATAGTGGATTAAGCACAGGTATGTACGTCATCAGTCGAAGGACAATGACGTAGTGTTTTACCTCTCTACGTCACGGCGGCACAGATTACATTTAGATCACCAACACGCGCTTCAGCCTTTCATGGACCCTGAAGCAGCTCCGCTTCATCGCAGTCCAGCAGCCGGGCGGCACGCGGCGCCATGTTGTGGCGCGACGTCATCAAACAGCGACTCGCGTCCACTCAGATTCCCCAACGTTATTGAGATAAACAAGCACCGTTTCCCTCGAAGACGGAGATAACTCACTCACTGCGCCGCGTGTATTTCAATATGAGTCAGTTGGTGAATAGAGAATTAACGGTGAACTGAAGCTGCTTTTAACCAAACGATCATTTACGTTGTAAGCTGCTTGTAAGTATTCTTCCTCCTCTTGTTACATGTTACATCAATATCTCCAAACCAAGTAGTGTAATATACTTTAACTTTAATTCAAAAGACGAGTTTGTATTGTGCATTAAAATGTTGATTCAGTTTTAAGGTTTATGCTTAGATCAAAGAACAATATTAGACAATATTAGAGTAGAGGAGCACTCAATGAAATCGTACCTGTAATATGTACCTTAGCACAGGGTTTGAGGGGCCAAGGCGCTGATGAACGGGGCCGTGTGTTTAGCAGGGGATGGACTTCACTGAGCTCTACGCAGACACCGTCTCCAGTGTCGCTGTCGCAGCTCGCTGCGGCTGCAGGAGGCGGCTGAGGAGGCTGATGAAGAGAGGCTTCAGTGTGGACTGTCGAGACAACCGGGGCTGGAACGCCCTGCACGAGGCGGGGGCCGCTGGCAGCGCAGAGTGTGTGCAAGAGCTTCTGTCTGCTGCAGGCGGTAAGAAAGGTCACCGACGGATGAATTCATCCGGCTGGTGCTACAGTGGACCAATGCGTTCAAACACAACTGTTTGTGTTTCCTGTCTGTAAGCAGCCGGCTCGTCCCGCCGCCGCGCTGCCTACGTGAACTCTGTGACTCACGAGGGCGAGTCTGCTGCTCACCTGGCAGCACAGGGGGGGCACCTGGCAGCGCTCCGTCTCCTCCTGGAGGCAAACGCCGACATCAACCAGCTCACGAATGACTTGTCCTGTCCTTTGTACGCAGGTAAGACACAAGCTGGTGTTCACTGCGCACGCACCTCTGCCCAGTGGTCTTTTCTTTTCAAAGTGAATTGTGATGGGATTCCTTCTGGGCTTGATGTTTACCACAGCTGTTGACGGGGGGCACAGGGAGGTGGTAGAACTGCTGCTCAGCAAGGGTGCAGCGACCAACCGAACACACACCGCATCCTGCTGGACCTGCCTTCATCAGGCTGTTTATAAGGTTATAAGGATTTTGGAACTTAAAAGCACACGCCACACTGCATGTCTCCTGACCTTCTCCTTTTCCAAAGGGCTCACAGTGAAATCGTACGCATGCTGGTCGATGTGTGCAACCTGGAGGCTCTAGACGACCATAAGATCTCCCCTCTCTTTGTGGCTGCACAGTACGGACAACGGGAATGCCTGAAAATCCTTGTTGGTGCTGGTGAATAGATATTTTTCTCCATCTGTGCTTTTAGTTCAGAGCTCCAACTTTAAATGTATTGTCGGTTAGGGGCTTGATCAATTTGCTCTTCTCATGTCCCAGCTTCCCTCCGCTCTTTCCACTCCTCGTACACCAGCAACCAACTAAAAATGAAAATACAAAACAAATAGCGTCTCACTTGTTTTTCACGACTCAGGTGCCAACGTGAGCGCCCAGGCCGCTGATCTAGCCTCGCCGCTGCTGATCGCCTCTCAGGAGGGCCACCAGGCCTGTGTGGACTTCCTGTTGGACCACGGGGCCGATCCTGATCTGGTTTGCAGCGATGAGTGGCCACAGTTTGCCATCCACGCGGCCGCTGAGTTCGGCCACATGGGGTACCGGCAGTGGTTTAAATATGTCTTTGTGGTCAGGGGTCCCAGACGTTGATGTTTTTTAATTGTTAGTTGATTCAATCCCAGAAAACAAGTTTTCCATGCTCCAAACTAACATCTTCCAATTGTGGAAACTAAAATGATCCTGTTCCCATTGGAGTAGCTTGAACAGGATGCTTGAATAATAACTTATAATAATATAATGATAAGACCCTTGTGATTAATCGACTACTCGTCTCAGTACTGATCATCATGATCGACACGTTGTACCCTTGGTAGGAGGTCCTGTATGCCCCTGTCGTTTTGTCGATGCAGTGTCCTCAGGAGCCTGATAGCGGTTACGGATCGTGCGTGTGACCGCGGTGAGGCCATGGTGAGTCCTCTGTATCCGGCTGTCGTCGGCCATCAGAGCAAGAGTGTCGAAATGCTCTTGAAAGAAGGTTACAGCCCAGACGCCCAGGTCTGCTCACACTTCCACGACCTAAAATCACCGCTGTCCTTGGCCCTGTCCCTCACATCCAACGAACCGTACAGGTAAGTCAAAAATCAGATTGGACCTCCTCGCGGTTTCTACAGAGTATACGCAAAATAAAACCAATGGTTTTCTACTTGGTTTTGATTGAAATGTCTTTCAGTGAATCCGTGAGGTTGCTGGTAACTGCAGGAGCCCGTTTGAGCGAAGAGGACTGGATTCATGCCGTGGCCGCTGATAAAACAGACCTGCTGAGACTGATACTGGAGCACAGATGGATCCCTCCACAGGAGACTCTGACCAGGGACTGTTCTGTCCAAAATCATTGTGGGAAAACCTTTTTAACGCTGCAAGAACTGCGGTCGCTGCTCTGTGTGGCACTAAATCAAGTAAACTTTGCTGACTGCTGGCTCCCTGTGCTCCTGAATGCTGGACTGGAGCCGTCCTTGCTGCTTCAGCCACAGATGTGAGACTTTCCTCTCACTCGTCCACTCTTTGTCAAGAATCATGTTTATACTTGATCAATATCGCTGCGTCCTCTCTGCTCTCCAGGTTGCAGCCGGCAGACAGCGAGGTGTTGAATTACCTGCTGGAGTTTGTAAATTGGTCAATTCTGTCCCAGCCTTTGAAACATATTCTGGATCGAAGACGGGCAGAGAAGACCTGGGAACCCCGGCCACATCTTGGTACGGTAACAAAATACACACTGCAAATGTGTTTGTTTACTACACAACTGTAGTAAACGTTCTATGACAACTTCTCCTTTCCTTTCTGCTCTCCTCCCTTTAGACTCTATTCCACTTCTTTCCCACCTGTGTCGGATGCAGGTTAGGTTCGTGCTGGGACCAGATGTACTGATGAGGACCGATGTAGTGCATCAGCTCCCTGTTCCCTCCCTACTTCATGTCTTCCTCCAATTCAGAGACATTCCAGAACCCCGCCACACACAGTCCCCACCATCATCACCACTTTGAAATTGTATACTGGAATACGGCAGCACACACCAACATAGACATGTTATATAAACCCCATCTACTTTTCCTATCTATGTTTCCTACCTGTGGGGTTGTGCATCATTTTACACTGCAGAAAGGTTTAAGAAGATACTTGTATATTAATTCACACATGCACATGCTGTTGGTGCTCTGGGCCAGTGCAACTATGTTACAAATGATTTATTTTCCACCGCAAATCAAGTGGTTTGTTCACGTTACACATTTTATGCTTTGTCGATAATAAAAATAATTGAGTCAAATTCTTATTGGTGCAAGCCGTTGTCATTTACACCCAGACGACATCTGATTGGTTGACGTCACATCTGTTTCTTTTGACAGGAGGAAGTAGCAAGCAGAGCGACGTAAGAAAGCAGCGGAGCTTGTTTTAGGGTTCTTTACTTGACACAAAACACCTGTAATGTAAGGTCGTTAGACTACAAAGTGAGGCGGGATATGTCTTAATGTATTTCATACGTGAGTATATTAATGTTCATTTGAACAGTTTCGTGTGTGTTTCCCAGTGTGTTTGTGTGTGTGTTGCTGTAGCCTTGCTAGCTTGACGCTTCGTTAGCTCCGGGGTTCGCAAACAAACGTCCGATTTATGCCCGTTAATGTCGAGCACAGTTCTGCTCTTCCTCCGGTTTACCGGTGCCTCAAGAACAAGGAAGCGAAGACGGGGCTTCTTCAATTCAAACGAACATCTCAACAGCAGACTGGGATGTAATATTCGCCAACGTAACTGACAACGTTAGCAGGTTAGCGTTCATACGCCAGCTAACGTTAGCTATTCGTGGTAACAAACGTTTACTAGCTCAGCGCTAAGCTAACGGTTGCTTTTCCTTAGCTAACGCTGGGGGGCTCACTGACATGATGGGGGTGGAGGGGGAGGACTCACTGACATGATGTGGAGGGGGGGGACTCACTGACATGATGTGGAGGGGGAGGACTCACTGACATGATGTGGAGGGGGGGGGACTCACTGACATGATGTGGAGGGGGGGGACTCACTGACATGATGGGGGTGGAGGGGGAGGACTCACTGACATGATGTGGAGGGGGGGGACTCACTGACATGATGGGGTGGAGGGGGGAGGACTCACTGACATGATGTGGAGGGGGGGGACTCACTGACATGATGTGGAGGGGGGGGACTCACTGACATGATGGGTGGAGGGGGAGGACTCACTGACATGATGTGGAGGGGGGGGACTCACTGACATGATGGGGGTGGAGGGGGAGGACTCACTGACATGATGTGGAGGGGGGGGACTCACTGACATGATGGGGGTGGAGGGGGAGGACTCACTGACATGATGGGGGTGGAGGTGGGCTGTGTTGTTGCTTAGCAAGGAGTAGTTGAGCAACTTTTAAATAAAGTGCTTCATCGTGTTTATTGTCGGGCTTCCATGTAAATAGAGGAGCACATTTAACCGGGAATACGGCATCATTTCCCGCTTATCAGTATTCCCTGTGCGCTTTTTTTTTACTTGCAGCTGAGGCCAGCATTTGGGAGACGACTTCTCGTCCGGATGTCCTCCAGATGAGGCATGCTGGAAGTATGCAACCCGTTTATAGAAGAGATGCTGCAGTCTGGCAACAAACAAGAAGTCTTCTCTACAAGAATCTGCTCATCAAATGGAGGACCAAGCAGCAGAGTCTTCAGGTGCGTGCTTATTACAGCAGATATGAACCTGTTCAGGCTGCAGTGTTTGACCCGTTGAATGCCGCTCTGCAGAGTAAGCGTGGAAGGAACCAGACTTGTGTGCATCACAGCTTATGCAGTTTGAGACTAATGCAGGTCATTCATGAATGATTGATACAGAGAACTTGGCTTGCCTTTTATACAAACACCTTTTTATATGAACACAGATGTCGGTTACTTTGAATTCTGCCGAAGGTTTTACTCCTCCTAGTTAAGAGAGAAGCAATGTTTATTGAAATGTTTGTTTAGCCAGTGGTGTGCTGTTATCTTGCATTCCTTTTGTCAAGGCTGTAATGGTCCATATTATGTCTGGATCTCTGAGTGAGTTCCAGATAAACTTCAGCAAGACCAAATGCAGCTTTCAATGTTCTGATCTGTCAACCTGTAGTTGCTCCAGTGCAATGCAAGTGGAATCAGTTCTACCGCCTCCCATTCTCTTGTTTGTTACACCATGCATTTTTCATTTGGTTTGATGCATTTTTTATGTTACTCCTGTATCAACTTTTCTTTCGAGAAGAAAAGCTTAGAAGCTGAAGTGTGAAGAAAAAGTAAACTACTTGTTTACTTCATCACTGCTGTGTTCAGTGGCTGTTCAAACATGTCTAATTGATGAAATGAAGCTAGAAAAGAGCCGCAAAAATATAATGCGATGCCTGTGTTTGTAAAAATGAGGTTTTGATTACAATGTGCACACCGACAGTCGCAGGTTTTCTCAGTGGAACGGGTCAACCCAAAGCTCATGGCAAGGCAGACAAGCTCTGCTCTCGGCTCTGGACGAGCCAGCGGCTCGCACCGCAGTGTTGAAATGTCAAGCTGCAGAATGTTGATTACGGATTGGAAGAGAAGGAATGTCCCATGTCGCAAAGTGCTCCGCTCATGTTTTAACTGTAAGGAGACGATGGGACACTAACGAGGATGGAGGTGTTATTCCATCTCTCCTGTTAACGAGCCGGGTGACATCGGACTGTGTTTAACAGGATAAGTAGCAGAAAAAAGGAGATGCCCCCCTGTTATAATGGAAGGGGAACCACTGGACTATTAGTGGTCTTCTCATCAGCCGTTTCTTTTATGCGTCTGCCTTCACAGGAACTAGTCCTACCTCTGCTACTCTTGGGCCTCCTGATACTCATCAGCACCCTGAATCCTCACGTTTACTATGGAAGCATCAGCACTGCGGAGCTGGAGCCGCACGACCACTTCAAGGGCCTGGGCTACACTCCAATCAGCAACGTCACCTACCACATCATGGAAGAGGTGGCCCATCGGCTGGGTAAGTGTTGACCACTGTGGATGTGTATCAGATGGATGAGTGACGGAGGAAAGGGAGCTAGGTCACTGACACAGAACACTTGTGTGTGTTTTCAGACCTGCAGGATCATCCGGAGATGTTTGCCAGTGAGGAGGACCTTGAGAACGCCAGCCTGTATGATCCCTCCAGCTACGTCGGGGTGGTGTTCACGGACAGCTCGGCCACGTCGTACAGACTGCGCTTCCCGTACATGGAGCTGCCTTTACCCAGCGACTACACGGAATCTGTTGGTACAGTCTGATGGCACTTTCTTTCATCTCTCGTCCAGTATTCAAATGTCTTACATTTACATTTTTGGGAAAATCTTCGCAGCCCCTCACTTTTTTCAGATTTTTGGTGTTTTATTTGAAAAGGTTTGACTGTTTATTTTTTTCTAAGCATGAAGTAGATATAATGTGTGTTAGCGAGTTATATAAATAAAGCGTGTAGTCCTACTCACGGCAGGAGGCAGTGGTTCCCTTCTGCGTCTTGTGGTCAAAGTGAGTATTACAACAATAAACCCCCCCAAAAAAATAATCTACCCAAATTACTTTTTTCACCTGCTCTAACGATAAGAGAAATAACTTATTAATGATTGAAAGCAAGCAATGTTATTCCACACCCTAGTTTGTACGAGAAGATAATCTCCATAAATATCTCCCGTGCATAGTCCTCATATTGTGGTCATTGTGCTTGTTCTCCTCCAGCCAACTGTTTCACTAGCTTGTTGAACTGCGGAGCAGCTAACTACTGGTACTCTGGCTTCATCAGCCTCCAGTCCCTAATCGACGCAGCCATCATCCAGGTGAGATCAGCACAACGTTCTTCAGCGGGAACCCACCTGAACGTTGGTAGAATAGAGAGAAACGATGATGATGATGATGCGTTGCTACTGTGATGGAGAGCTTTTGGTCCGTCTGTACAGATGCAGACGAAGCGCTCCGTGTGGAGCGAGATGGACCTGAAGGTGGTAATGATGGGTCAGCCAGGCTCCGTCGAGGTGCAGAAGTTCCCCCACGCCCTCATCTCCATCTACCTGGTCCTGGCCTTCACACCTTTCGTCACCTTCCTCATCGTCAATGTGGCAGCTGAGAAGGAGCATCGCCTCAAAGACACCATGACCATGATGGGTCTCTACGACACCTCCTTCTGGTGAGGAAGAGGAGGGCTCAGCCGCTGATGTCTTCTGCTCTTGTGCGTTTGATGCTTAAAGCTTTGTGGCACCACAGGTTGTCATGGGGCCTCCTGTACGCGGCTCTGGTCACTGCCATGTCCTTCCTGATGGCCATCATCGCTACGTGCACCGCCCTGTTCCCCAACAGTGACTTCCTAGTTGTCTTCTTCCTCATCTTCCTCTATGGAATATCATCGGTGAGTAGAGCTGATATCGGGGAGACGTTTAGGGTCACTCAGACTCGTGTTTATCTTTTATTGAGTCCACCAGCCATCTAAATGCTTTGGTTCTATTTTCCCCCCGATTTCTAAGTGTACTTTTCTGAGATTTCGGTACCTTCAAAACTTCTTGAAACAAAATCCTCAAATTCAATAAAGTCATTCTTTTGATTTTGTTTTTTTAAATGAACCTTAATGGATACAACTGGTCAATGCCGCCTCTCGTTGTGTGCAACAACCAGGGATAAGATGAACACCAAAAAGTAAGAAATGAATAGAAGCAACTGCTATGACAGTTTTCTATTGGACTTGACTTAATGCTCTTATTATTTGAAACACGTGGAAGTAATCCCACACAACCACCACTGGACTCTAATTTGAGAAAAAATATATTAAAACAAGTGGATACTTCTTCATTCCGTTGATTTCATGTTCTGGAATGACTAACGACATGACTCGTATCTCTCCTCTCGCTGCACAGATCTTTTTCTCCTTCATGCTGACTCCGTTGTTTAAGAAGCCCAAGTTTGCCAGCACGGTGGGCTCCATGCTGACGGTGGTGTTCGGCTGCCTGTCCCTGTTCACCGTGCTGATGAAGGACTTCCCACAGCCGCTGGTCTGGCTCTTCTGCCTTCTCTCCCCCAGCGCCTTCTCCATCGGGATCGCCCAGGTGACACACTGCCTTCACATGGTGCCTTGTTGGACCAGGATTGTTATCCATCCACCCTCCTATAGGAATGGCTCACTAGTCCTGAGACATTAGCATCCTAAACAAGGAGTCATGCAGTTGGTGAATTGGACTCTTCCTGCGTCAGGTGGTGTACCTGGAGGCCCAGGGAGACGGTGCTGTGTTTTCCTCGCTGGCCAATGGTCCTCATCCTCTTTATGTGCCCCTGCTCATGCTGGTTGTGGACTGCATCCTCTACCTTCTGTTGGCTCTCTACCTGGACCAGGTGCTGCCTGGTAAGTACACACATGCACGCAGTATTCTTCAATGAGTCACGACTAAATGCATCCGCGTGGGATCACTTGAGACTTATTAACACTCCCATTTTGTCTGGAATACAGGTGAGTTCAGAAAGAGGAGGTCCTTGGGTTACTTCCTGAAGCCGTCCTATTGGTCCAAACATAGAAAGCGCTACGTTGAAGTGAGCTCCGTGTACGACAGCGAGGTGAAGGCAGCGACTGGCGGCGCCGAGTCTGTGGAGCCGGTTTCCGCCGAGTTCAGAGGGAAAGAGGCCATCCGGTAAAGATCTGAACAGCTGCTACGCTGACAGATGAACTTCTTTCTGTCATTAAATTCACTATTTTAATGATATATTTTATAATATCTGACTATACCAAAGCCTGAGGAGCCAACTGGAGGCTCGGAGGATCCGTGTGGTTCTGTTGTTGACCTGAGCGCTGCTCTTCATTCTGACACTGCTTCTCGTGTTTGTTTGCTCCTCCTCTGACAGTATCAACAACATCCAGAAAGTGTACAAGGAGAAGGATAACGTGGTGGAGGCTCTGAGAGGTGAGACCTGAACATTAACAGTATCAATCAAGCCCCCGTCAACGAGTACGGTTCTTCATTTCTCTTCCTTTACAACCCTGGCCCAGGTTTGACCTTTGACATCTATGAGGGCCAGATCACGGCCCTGCTGGGGCACAGTGGGGCTGGAAAGTCCACTCTCATGAACATCCTGTGTGGCATCTGCTCCCCTACCGGCGGCTCGGCCACCATCTACGGCTCCCACGTAGCAGAGATGGCAGACGGCTCGGACATGAAGCAGCTGGTGGGGATTTGTCCCCAGTTCAACATCGTCTTTGACGTGCTCACTGTTGAGGAGCACCTCAGGATGTTTGCAGCCGTCAAAGGGATCCCCCCCTCGGACATCGAGGCCGAGGTAACGTGCAGCTTTAGCGGGCGACTGGTGGATTTGTTCATTCTGGAGACTGATGCAGTCTTTCTTTTTTTCTCAGGTAAGCAAAGTGCTGAAGGACCTGGACTTGGAGAAGATCAAGTCTGCTCAGGCCAAAAATCTGAGCGGAGGCCAAAAGAGGAAACTGTCTGTGGGCATCGCCATCCTCGGGGATCCAAAGGTACCATTGTGTGCATGTTGGACATGGCAGCAGTCATCGGCCGCACTGAGCGCCCTGTGAGCAGTCTGTGCCTCATCTTCCCTGACAGATCCTCCTGTTGGACGAGCCCACGGCCGGCATGGACCCCTGCTCCAGGCACCAGGTGTGGTCGCTGCTGAAGAGCCGCAGAGCCGGCCGAGTCATCGTCCTCAGCACGCACTACATGGACGAGGCGGACATCCTGGCCGGTAGGAACACGCAGGGATT
This sequence comes from Apeltes quadracus, assembly GCA_021346845.1. Classification (NCBI taxonomy): domain Eukaryota; kingdom Metazoa; phylum Chordata; class Actinopteri; order Perciformes; family Gasterosteidae; genus Apeltes; species Apeltes quadracus. Next base: position 13,355,811 of record CM037921.1, on the reverse strand, counting down.
CACAGAAGCCGCGAGGCGGATGTTATCACAGTGAATTATAGTTTAATGAAGAAAGTGCTTCTTTATAGCACATTGTGTTTAAGTGTAAAGAAATTCTACAAAGGTTTGTTGTACATCACCTTTCTTACTCTTTACATTATTCTTGTCAGCAACTGAGTAGTTTGACATTATTTCTATTGTCTTCTGCAGATCGTAAAGCTGTGATCTCTCAAGGAATGCTGAGATGTGTCGGCTCTTCTATGTACCTTAAGGTCAAGTGCGGCGTTGGATATCATCTCAGGCAAGTATCTTTGGATCCCTTCGTGGCTCCTCAGTCGCACTCATAAATAACAATGATGTCGTCTTTTCATCTTGTATGTATGTATGTATGTATGTATAGGTATTATATAAGATCTTTTCTGTTTGTCCCACACAGAATGTCGACCAATCAGGGATGTGGAGCTGAAAGCATCTGTTCTCTGGTCACCCATCATGTTCCCAAGGCAACGGTGTCCCGACAACACGAGACCGAGCTCACATTCACGCTGCCTTTTGAGAGCATGAACACATTTTCAGGTCTGATGGTTTGTATTTTCAGAGGGAAACCACATGACGGCCCTATGAGGGGAAATAAGAGGCCGGCTCCACTTCCTAAATGAAGCCTACACTTCAACTGATCGGCATCCAGCAGCAAGTTTGAATCCCCTTTTCTTCTTCATAGGTTTGTTCTCCGAGCTTGAACGTCAACCCGATCTGGGAATTATCAACTACGGGGTTTCCATGACAACGCTGGAGGATGTTTTTCTTCGTTTGGAGGCAGAGGCTGAAGTGGACCAAGCCGGTGAGTGTTGTGGCCAAACTTCTTCCTCAACCGGCCGTGAAAGCCGTGCGGCTGATCGTCTGTCCGCCCGCTCGTCTGCAGACTACAGCGTGTTCAACCAGGAGCCGGCGGAAGAGGAAAGCGGCGGCGCCTTCGTGGACGACCAGGACCAGCAGCTGCTGGCGTTCTCAGGCGGCAAGTCGGACGTGGTGTCGGGTCACGCGCTGTGGCGCCAGCAGTTCAGCGCTGTGGCCTGGCTGCACATGCTCAACATGCACAGGGAGAGGAAGGCCTTCATCTACACGTGAGTGGTGCAGACGCAGGTCACTTAAATCTGAGCGCATGGCAGACGCGTCACTGTTACAGAACACACACCCTTCTCCTGCAGCCTGGCCCTGTTCCTGGTGTTTGTCTCCGCCGTGCTCGTCCTCTCTCTGGTCTCAGGAAACATCCAGATTCAATCCCCCGAACGGCAGTTTCTGCCCATCTACCTGCTCAAAAGCAACCAGGTGCAGCAGAGATACGCCACCAGCCTCCTGGTGCAGAACTCCTCAGGTGAGGTTCTCTCCCAAATGGTCAATGAGGCTTCCAAAAAGCTGTAAATGCTCAATAGTTCAATAACTATAAGAATGATATCGCCGATGGTCACCCTCCCAACATTCCTTCTGCTCTGGCTCCATCATTTGGCATCTTGTGTTTTTTCAGAATCTGATATTTCCGACTTCATTCACAACCTGGAGTCTCAGGACATCAAAGTGGAGATGATGAAGCACATCGACTACATGGCCGCCGCTCCTCACAGCGCCGCCATCAACGTGACAGGATCCAGCAAGGTCACTTCATCATTGGACGTACCAGCTGATGTCCCATATGAAGATGTGGTAAAGCACTTCTGACGGCTTCTTTTCTCTCAACAGGGATTCAAATACAGCGTCGTGTTCAACAGCACCACGGTCCACTCGCTGCCGATGGCTGTCAACGTGCTGAGCAACGCTCTCCTGAGAGGCCTGAACGGTACAGGGCGGATCCGAACCTGGACCAAACCCTTTGACTTTGTGAGTAGTTGAGGAGGCGAGCGGCAGGGGTCTTATCCGCCCAGTCACTTAACGAAGTCCAATGTTTCCCCCGTGACGTCCCTCAGCAAATCCCAGATGCTATGTCCTACGCCCTGGTGTACATAGAGGCCATCATACTGGGAATGCTGGCTGCTGGAATGCCGGCGTATTTCGCAATGGACCACACTCGAGACAGAGAGGTAAGCGTCCGGCCAGACGGCTTCACAAAGAAAATGAGCTTCTCCATCCTGTATCTGTGTGTGAGACGTGTCAGATGTATCAACATCTATTTGTTCCCTTTTCTCAGATCAAGTGTCGCTCCACCCTCCGTATCTCAGGTCTGGTTCCGTCGGCCTACTGGTGCGGCCAGGCAGCGGTGGACATCCCCTTCTACTACCTCATCCTGTCCTGCATGACCATCGTCCTCTTCTCCTTCCACGCCGGAAGCCTGCTCACCTCCAGCAACCTCACCTCTGTGGTCCGTAGTGTGAATCCCTGTGTGGAGCCCCCTTCGTGCCCCCTTCATGCCCCCTTCATGCCCCCTTCATGCCCGCTCTCCTCCCGCAGGTCCTGTGCACCGTCGGCTTCGGTCCGGCCGTGATTCTCTTCACTTACGTCTTTTCTTTTGGCTTCGCTCGAGTGCAGAGCAACAGGGATTTCTTCTCCGTCGTCTCCATGATGGTGAGGCCGTGCGCCTGCGTGCACATTTTAGACACCGCTGTAAGCTCTTCCTAAAGGATCTGAAGAAGTTGTCTCGGCTCTTCAGGTGTGCGTGGTGTCGGCCTCGCTGGTCCAGTTGTTGTTTGTGAACGGGAACCCCGGACTGAGCAGAAATGTGCACAACATGCTGTGTTTCTTCAACCCTCTGTATCCTCTGATGGGCTGCCTTAACTGCATCACCAAGGTAGGAGCTGAGCCTGGGTGAAGGACAGCAAACAAGTCTCCGTCACTGCGCTGTGTTAATGCGCTGACGGAGAAGGTCCACAGTCCCTCCGACCAGCGACGTGTCGCTGACGTGTGTTTCCCGTCTGCAGGCGACCTTCCTGCCCTCTTTAAACAAGGACTTCCTGTGGAAAAACCTTGTCATTGCTGTTCTGGCTGTAAGTGTCTCAATGAAATGTTGCAGCACGTCTCCGCTCAGCAGGTGCTGCAGTGTAACCTGCACGTGTGTCTGTGTGTTCAGCCGTACCTCCAGTGCATCCTGCTGCTCCTCCTGCTCCGATGGCTGGAGATCCGTTACGGAGGGAGGACCGTCGGAAGGTAGTGATCACATTCAGGTCCTTCAGGGGACACGCTAGAGGACACTCGGCCTCAGTCATTTATCTGAAATGAAAGAAAAGCAGATGAAGCTCGTTGCTCGTTGCTCATGTGATGACGATGAAGGTTGTTTTTCCCGTCCAGCATGTCGTCCAAGTCAAATCCCAAAGTGGAGAAGAGCCCAGAAGAAGGTCTGGGGGAGGACGAGGACGTTCGGATGGAGAAGGCCAGAGTTAAGGAGGCTCTCACCTGCCAGTCCTGTGAGGAGGTGGGTAAAGATCTCACCGTCTTCTACAGACTGTCACTCAGCTACTTTTAATGGGAGCTTGTTCTCTCCCCCGTGTGTGTGACACTAGAAACCCGCGGTGGTTGTGAGCAACCTGACGAAGCAGTACAAAGGCAGAAGAGAAGGTTTCTCCCTCAACAAGACCAGGAAAGTGGCGGCTAAGAACGTCTCTTTCTGTGTTCGCAAAGGTTGGTTTCCCCCTTCTTTAAATGTCCCGAGCGCTGTGGACGTCCAACATGGAAACGTCCAAATGCTGCTTCTGACCTCAGGTGAAGTTCTCGGACTGTTGGGCCCCAACGGAGCAGGAAAGAGCACCATCATGCACATGTTGTCTGGGGACACGGAGCCCACTGCAGGACAGGTACCCAGCATGTCCTCCTGGTCCACAGTGAGACCTTCTACCCCCCCCAACCCCCACCGTTTGGACCACAGACACTGACGTTCACTCATTGTCCTGTAAAATGACCCGTGGGACGCGATGTCTTCCTCCAGGTCCTCATGGGGGACTACGGCACTGGGTTCCGTCCCGGGGACAGTCCTCTGGAGCATGTGGGCTACTGTCCCCAGGTGAACCCTCTGTGGCCCCGCATCACTCTGCAGGAGCACCTGGAGGTCTACGCCGCCATCAAGGGCCTGAGAGGACAGGACGTATCGGGTATCATCAGACGGTGAGACACCAGGAGGACACGTAGAGGACAGGGGCTGCCGACTAAACTCAATGACCTCTGTACCCGTTGTCCTCAGGGTGGTGAACGCTCTGGAGCTCAAGGACCACCTGAACAAACAAGCCAAGACTCTGTCAGCGGGGATCAAGAGGAAGGTGAGGACCCGCCCACTGGGAGAGAGAGGGAGACTGGGAGCCGAGAGGCGGGGCCGTCCCAGTCACATGGTCTGCTCTGTTTGCAGCTGTGCTTCGCTTTGAGTATGATCGGGAACCCGCAGATCGTCTTACTGGATGAGCCGTCTTCAGGGATGGACCCCAAGTCCAAGCAGCGCATGTGGTGAGATGCGAGCACAGAGCTTGCGTAGCGTGTTCTTCATCCCCTTCATGTGGCTCACTGCGTACCTCCTCCCTGCAGGAGAGCCATCCGTGCTGCCTTCAAGAACCGCCAGCGGGGGGCCGTGCTCACCACGCACTACATGGAGGAGGCGGAGGCCGTGTGCGACCGCGTGGCCATCTTGGTCTCCGGCGAGCTGAGGCGAGCGCTCTCTTCTCGCCGTGTGGCGTCCTCGCCCTCAGGGGTGGATACCTGCTCTAACGCGGCGCCTCTTCCTCCTTCAGGTGCATCGGCTCCATCCAACATCTGAAAGGGAAATACGGACGGGGCTACAGCCTGGAGGTGAAGCTGCGGGAGGAGCTGTCGGGGCTCCAGCAGGTGGCGCTGCTGCACAAAGAGATCCTCCGGATCTTTCCCCACGCTGCCCGAAGGTGAGAGCAGGAGGAGGAAAGCTAGGAGAGCAACACACAACGTTTACTCATTCGTGGCCTTCAAAATAAAAGCGTGGCTAAAGACTCAGACTATATTGTTCATAGCTGCTGTGTGTGGAGGCCTGATCCTGTTGGCTCGTGCTTTCTTTGCAGCTTTGCTACTCTGATGGTTTACAAGATCCCCATGGGGGACGTGAAGTCGCTGTCCAAGTCCTTCTCTCAGCTGGAGGGAGGTGAGTCACTGCTGAGTCACTCACACACACACACACAGTGGAGGCATCCATCCATTGATTTTGTTTCTTTTCAGCCAAGCAAACCTTCAACTTTGAGGAGTTCAACTTCTCCCAGTCCACCTTGGAGCAGGTACGCGCTGAAGAAGGACCTCACAGTGCCAGATGTTCCAAATACCGGTTGGTGTTGCATTCCCTCCTCTTTGTCCTGCAGGTGTTCATGGAGTTCGCCAAAGAGCAGGAGAACGAGGAGGATGAGGTGGGCTCCCTCAGCACCACCTTCCAGTGGCAGCGCCTGCGTCCGGACGCCTCCGCCCCCCACACGGACAGCGTGGTGCACCAGCTTTAACTCCACCGAGAGGAGGAGCAGGCTGGCAGCGGAGCGGCCCTGCAGCGCCCCGTGTGGGGGAGGGGCCTCGCTGCGTGTGTTCGGGGTGTCGTTGACCCCGCTGGTGCTCTGTAGTGCCGCCATCGCACCGACCAAGTGGCCTCCGACACTCCTTCTATTTTCCTGATCTGCACAGGAAGTCAGTGAAAGGGCAACGATCGCTACTCGTGATTCGTTATCGTCTCCGTCCAGAGCTGCCAAATATCGTCCAGCGCAGCAAAGCAGCACCTCACACACACACACACACACACACACACACACACGCACACACGCCGCCTCGTGCTTTTCCTTCAGTTTAATCGTGTCTGTAGCATGTGCACTTATAGTTAGCACAGTCGTTCCAGTGTGTGTGGGTCGGTGGGAGTCACGGAGCACACGGCCCTCGCCAGACGTTAGCTGGGACCGGTGACCTCTGACCCTCCAGGAGAGGTGTCTCGGGTCATGGACACCTTTTGAATGTACGTTTGGGCCTCTGGGGGAAGGAGGGTTTTTAACTGTCTCACTTTGCTGCCACGTATAATCACGCAGCTGTGTTTTGTTAACTTAATCTAACGTGTAGTGTGTGTGTGTGTGTGTGTGTGTGTGCGTTGTGTTTATGCTGTGCATGAGCGATTAAGGGAAGTCAGGAGAGTTCAATGATTTGTTGGGTTGGGTTTTATCTCGGGGGGCGGGGGGAGGGCGGTGGTATCGGTCTGTCAGTAGATCTTCTATCTGACGCCTGCTTGATAACAAATAACAGCAACAATTGATCCAATGTGACCCACATTTAATTACACTGCCGGGTGTGTTTGTTTTGTCCACCTCCTTTTCATAAGGGAAAGAGGATTTTGATTTGAATTCTAGATGTGTATTTGTATAAATGATGGTAACCTCCATTGATATTGTGTTTTTCAGGTTTGGCCGTCACCTCCACACTTCTTTTAGTTTGTTACTATTTTGTTTTTGTTTCATAAATTAACAAAACACATTTGTTTTTATGTTCTCTGTGGTTTAGATTTCAGTAACTCTTATTTCACATCCAAGCCAAACTGTCCTCCTCATCCGAAAGGAGGGTTTCATTTAGTTCTACTGGTGGTGGCAAAAGTAAAAAAAACACTGTTGTCTGGGAAATTGTATAACCTTTTGTTTATATCATGCACTCTTTGTAAGAGGGTCTGTGCACTGATCTTATTTTATTGTTTAAACTGTCACTCTTCCTGCTATATCACCCCATCTCTAGATGGACACTAATAACTCTTAACGAATAAATGTCAATCCAAAGTATTGTGTTTGTCGTTTTTTTAAATGGACAGTCCTCTAGCATGATGATAATAATAGAAGCATGTAACAGGTCAACACCTGCAGCTCTATTGTCATCATATACTCTCATCCAATTATGCCATTCCATTAAAATGTTTAAACCAAAATAACAGGTGCAGAAAAATGCAATAAAGACATTTTGATGTAAAAAGCAGAGCTGGAAGAGAAAATAACTGTTACCAAGTATTGCATTCAAAAGCTGAAAAGTACATAACATTTTTATTTTCAAGCTATTTACCGGAAGCCCCATGCTGTTAGGTTTGCCGTTGGCGCCTCTGTAAATGTGTGTTGTAAAATTCTTTGGACAGTACAATATACGTATTAGTTACCAAAGTAAGATAAATAAGCAGGTCGACGATAATGCTGTTATTTACACTTAAGCGCAAATTTTAAAAAGTACTACTAATACTTATTATAGTTTGAATATATTTAATCCTAACAATAGTAATACGATAACAACGTTGGTATTTGTAATCATAATGCTTCTGTCCATCTATTCTTATTTCCCTTTGCCATAGTTCAATAGAACAGATTGTCCGGATACTAGATGCTGCTCAGTGTGTTTATTGTAGTGGAACAGGAGCGCATTGCTTTTGTTACCTGTGCCTCTATTTCCGGTCACCTGCGTCAAATGACCACCAGTCTGACTAATGCACTGCACTTCCGCATGTGGCCACCGGGGGAGCCAAACACGCATACTAAACAAAGTGCTCTCAGTTTGAAGCCCACTTTATTCAAACAAACTTCAAATTGTTTTTAACGAAGCTAAACGCGTGATTCGTGGTCGTTTCCACTGTTAAAGCATTGCTGTGATTTCTCGAGTTGTCCCTCGCCGGACACCGTTCTTCCTGCTGTGGGTGTGGACGCCGCCACAGATGACTGCACACATAATGGAGGAGAAGCTACAGCAGCCCTCCCTCTACAAGTTGTAAAAGATAAATAGTTAGAAACCGGGTCAGTGCCAGTTATTCTCCCGGGTGCGAGTCGTAGCGGGGATGCTGGCTCAGAATGGGAAATCTTTTTGGAAAAAAGAAACAAAGCCGAGTGACGGAACAAGACAAAGCGGTTCTGGTAAGTGTCAAAGCTAGCTAGCGTCGGCTAGCGTCGGCTAGCATGGACAGCTAACAGCCGCCCGATGATTTGACAACATTGGGGATTAATAATCGTACGCGCGTTTTATAGTTCGGTTTATGCAACTTGACTTTGTCAATCTGACACTGTTGAAGTTACTATTCAATGATAACTTCACTTAACGTATCGTCTTTGTAAAATCCTTCTACCGAGGTGTTGCTCAGCTGCTTTACTGCGTGTCGCTGCTTCGCTGCATGCGGACGTGTGATTGTAACGTGCACGCTGCGGCTTCAGTGTGATGTCATGAATCCGGCTGCTGACCCGGGCTCTGTTTGGTGTCCCTGCAGCAGCTGAAGCAGCAGAGGGACAAGCTGAGGCAGTACCAGAAGAGGATCGGCCTGCAGCTGCAGAAGGAGAGACTTCTGGCGAAGCAGCTGCTGCAGGATGGCAGGAAGGAGTGAGTTCATTCAGTTCTCCTCTTCATAGAGACCCGGGACCTCAACCTCGAATAATAATCCGATATTTGAAAGTGTGGATGCGATCGTTTGTTCTCCTGAAGATGTTTGATGGCGCGTAACCGGATTCTAACTCGACTTTAACAGTAAAGCGCTGCTGCTGCTGAAAAAGAAGCGCTACCAGGATCAACTTCTGGACAAGACGGAGAACCAGATCGGGAACCTGGAGCGCATGGTGAGGACTGGGGGACTGGGGACGGGGGGACGTGGCCCCCCGAGCTGAAGCTCACGCCGTCTCTCTCCCTCTTTCTTGTACAGGTCCAGGACCTGGAGTTCGCCCAGATCGAAACCAAAGTCATCCAAGGCCTGAAAGTGGGAAACGAGTGTCTGAAGAAAATGCACGAGGTGGGCGGCGTCTTTACCTGAACGTCCCGATGAGCCGACACCCGCTGACCCATGTGCTTCTTTCAGGTGATGTCCGTTGAAGAAGTGGAAAGGATTATGGACGAAACCCAGGACGCCATTGAGTATCAAAGGGTAGGCCCCCCCCCCCCCCCCCCCCCCACCCCCCCCCCCCCCCCCCCCCCCCCCCGGAGCCACATGAAGCCGCTCCTTGTTCACTGAGCGCTCGTTGTCTCTGCAGCAAATCGACGACATGCTGGCGGGGTCTTTGACCCAAGAGGACGAAGACGCAGTGCTCGCCGAGCTGGAGGCCATAACTCAGGTGGGTCTCCGCACGTCGCTGTGCACGCCAACACTCACCGTCCACGTGCTGCATGACGCGTTGTCTCTGCTCCCCCCCCCCAGGGAGACGTGGAGCATCCAGAGGTTCCACAAGACGAGCTTCCTGAAGACGAGCTTCCAAACGTCCCAGAGGCCGCCGAGAACCAACCAGGTGCGTCCTGTCGCCCGTTTCCTGTCCTGCTCACATCCCAGATACTCGCACATAGAAACATGTATGAAACTGTCTGTCTGTCAACGTGTCTCCGTCTCAGAGAAGGATCGTTCCAGGAAGAAGCCGCAGCGAGAGCTGCTCGCTGCCTAAAGAGCGCGACAGTCATGCGTCAGCTGACCTGATGGATCTCCTCCAGCTGTCCCTCATCTACCTGGAGACCGCTGGAGACGTCTCGCCTCTCAGATGCTGAGCTTCCTCCGTCCCCTGGGCTGCTGCAGGTGGACACGTGGGGGACCGTCCTCTAGAGAAACCAGCCCCCTCGTCCCCCCTGAACTCACCTGTGAGTCCTCCTGGTTCTACTCGTCCAGAGATGGAGAGCAGCTTTTTATTTGTGATGCTCAACGAAGTGAAACGTAATCATCTTTTTAATTCAGCAGCAGTATCAGTTTTCATTGCGCCGGGACGCCTTTGTATCGGGACGACTTTCATCAGGACTTCTTTCCACCAGAGGAGGAAAGATCTGAAAGCAAAGTTTAGTTGGGTCTTTGTGCTGCTTATCTGCTCTGTAAATCACATGACCTGTTGGGGTCAAACAAATTAACAATAAACCGTGAAAAGAAACCACTGATGATTTTAAACTGAATAATGTTCAGTTGATGTGTCTGAACGGGTTGGCTAGCTGGTGACATGAAGAGTGAACGCTGCCTCCTGCTGTGCAAAGGATTGTGGGTCAGAATGCAGCGTGAGCAGGTGAACACGTCGCCTCCAGAAACATCTGGCTTCCTCAAAGAATACTTGAAACGCTCCGTCTGGGAGGCGGGGCTAATCGCAGCATGTTGACGGGTCAGAACCAGCGAATCAGAGACGGGATTCTTCCATCGGCAGAAAGACGGCTGGAGTCATTTAATTAACTAATCTGTAAATCCGTTAATCTGCTGCTGATGCGGTTTCATTGCAAGTTGTGCCACTATCTACAGCCTTTTCACAATAAAAGTATTTTTTTAACCCCTATACTATGTTTCCAGGTTTCCCTAAAGTTCTACAGTCCAACACGAGGGAGACTCGTGCGTCCCGTTACTCGTTATCACGCTGAATAACCGACTCCTTGGTTGAGCCTCAATGCGGGAAGTCACAGCCATCAAAATAATGTGCAGAATGAAGGAAGACACATCTCTTCTCCCCTCACAGCTGAGTCCTGATGATCATCAACGTACTTTCACTCATTCGAGTGAAACCTCTTTGCCAGCATTTATGTCTGATAAACCATTTCTACTTTTCAAAATAAAAGCGGTCGTTAAATGTGTCGACGTTCAGGTGTCTCGCAGAGCACCTGAGCACCCACGTGGGTTTATCGGTACTAGAATGCCCCGGTGTGTGCTGGGAGTAGATGCAGGCTCCCCTGCCTCTGGGTGGAGACGCCGTGGGTGGAGGCGCTGGCTCGGGTCTCCTTGCTGGATGGAGCAGCGCGTCACACAACGCGATGCCGCGTTCACGGACTCACCGTTAAAGGCGCACCGGCGGCTGTTTTTTTCAGCGTCAATTGGAGTTAATCGATGCAGAGAGAATGAATCATTCAATAAATGATCATAATAAAGCGATGTACCAAACGGCAGCGTTACACTGACCAATGAGGGCCCGAGGGGCTAACCGACCCCAGCAGTCACGTGTCGCAGCAATGAGGGCTTCGTGGAGCCGATTGGTTGTCCAGCTCCTTCCAAAGATCTCAGGTTGTCCTTCATCTGCTCTGCTGCGTTCAAAGACCCCGCAAATTCACCTGAAACGCCCCACGGAGTCCGTGGGACGTTTCACCAGGATTCCGGGAGCCCTCCTTTCCCACCGCCCCTGAAGGCAGCACCGCCCCCTCTCCGAGTGAGTCTGCCTCTGCGTGGGGGGGCCGTGTGGGCGCAGGGAGGACTTTCCTATAAAAGCAGGGATGCCGCGGTCTCTCCGTCCCCGGCAGACACAGAGCGAGTCCCCGCGAACAGCTGCGTCCCCCCCGGTACGGCGTCGGTAGCCCCCCCGCGAGAGGAGAAGCGACCACCCCCCCCCCCCAAGCGAGGATGTCCCGGACCGACGAGGTGCACCGCATCACGGAGAATGTCTACAAGGTAAGACGACCCCCCACCTGCTGCGCCCGGGGAGGACAACTTTGACTCAGTTCAGGACCTCGTGTCCCCCGTGAAGACATGAGGGACGTGAACGTGACGCGTTGTGATGGACAAGTCGGTCCAGCGTGTGAGACCTGTGCGGATCAGCTGTCTCTGTCTCCGTGTTGTTGTTGTTGTGTTGTTGTTGTTGTTGTTGTTGTTGTTGTTTAGCTCCTATAGTGATGCAAACGAGTCGTGTACATTTAGTTGTTCACGTAGCTCCTCTCAGGAGGAGAAGTGACCTGGACATTGGGATCATTATGGGGCTCTAAAGGGGGTCTCCATATGGGGGGGGGGGGGGGTGCAGTCATGTGACTCAGAGGAAAAAAGAGAGGACAGTAATTCCTGAGGCATTGCAGGTGAGGAGGGAAGGATGCGGGGGGACG
>CM037921.1:13226614-13339114 GCA_021346845.1 Apeltes quadracus | reverse complement strand
CTTGGCGTCCTGACGTGGTTCCCAGGCGGCCTCGTGCACGCGTCCCCACGTGGGAGGATGCGCCAGGGTCAGGTGGTCCTGGCAGTGATGGCGGTCGGCGGTCTCGCTCCCGGCTGATAGATGAGGCTAAAAACACTGTGCTGCTCCTTCTGACTGTCTGTCTGTCTGCGTCCGGGGGGGGGGGCAGCTGGGGTTCAGTCTCCATTGCAGGACGGATCCTCCATTGGGAGGATCAGAGACGTGTGTTTGATCCCGTTTTATTAGAGCGTTTGTTTCGTATCTCGACCCAGATTATTCAGAACAGGTCGTTGGGTCTCAGTGGGATTATTGGTTCTTCTTCTTCTTCTTGGCTGTTGGCTGTTGTGGATAACGTGTTAGGGAGGGATTGGAACTGACGGGGGAATGGTTCTGCGTCTTTGTAGAGTCTCTGTTTCCTGCAGTCTTTTTCTCTTCCTGCCTGGTGTCTGTTTCCGCCTGTCGCTCCTTATCGCCCCACCTCCCCTCTTCGGAGGGAGGGGGGGGGGTCGCAGAGCTGCAGAGGACTTCCACTCTGCCCCCGTGGTCTGATGCCCAATGCTTCCATGTTTCCAGGTGTCACATATGCTGCAAAGGGCTACTTCGACGCTCTGGTGCGGATGGGCGAGATGGCCAGCGAAAGTCAAGGCTCTAAGGATCTTGGTGAGTCCTCGTAGTGGCTGTAGCGCCCCTGGTGGGGCGGAGGGGGGGCCGACCTGAAACCGGACAGACGTTTCTCTCTTTTCCAAGTGAACGTTGCACTTGTGATGCAACGTTGAGCGTCTCCGATGCCTCCGATTACCCACAATTCATGTGACCGGACACATCACACCCGTCTGTTTAACCCCTTGTTTCCTCTCACACCTCAAGGAATCGACTCTGGGGGCTTTTAGATAGTAGACGCAGGGACGTGTGAACGCGTCCTCCGGTTTCTGCTCCTTACTTTGGGCCTGTAGGGGTTCTGTGCGAGGACCGAAGGCCGGCTGAATGACGTCATGAAGCTGTTGAGTGTGATGAGTCGGCAGAGAGGAGGATATAAAAGCTGCATCCATTATTCATGGGGGCCTTTTAGTGTCTGGAGACGCTCCTCGTTCTCCCTCCATCCAGCTTCAGGACCCCGATGTCGTCTTAAACGCTGTCCCCCCTCCCCCCCCCCCCGTGATTTGAACAACACAACATTGACTTGTGCAAACGCCTCGACGGGATATCCCATCATGCATCTGTTTCCATATGCGCGTTGTTTAGCTGCTTGTTGTGCAGCTTCCGTGGTGTCGTGTGGTTGCATAATGACATGAAGTCACTCACGTGTGCAGCAGCTTTAATTGTTTTAAATGATCTCTCTGCGACGACGAGTAATAATGTGATTGATCAGCATCAATAGCAGCAAAGGTCACCAGCTCCATGTGACGGAGGAGGTGGAGGCTTGATGGAGGCTGAGGAGCATGTTGGCCTGTAGACGTGATGAGGGGGGGGGTGAGGGGGGGTCGTGTAACGACATGCCAGAGCAGGCAGTGCACAAAGTGTGTAATTAGGACACAAAATGAAGAGTACGTGATCATCATCCACTCCGCTTCCCAAAATGAACTCCCACGTCATGTGTTTATCACTGAGGACCTCCTCTCCCTCCTCCTCCTGCTCCTCCTCTGTGCACGCTGCAGAGCGCCGCGTCTTCCCACTCCGCCTCGTCCTCCTTCACTGCTGCGCTGTGTGTCTGTGGAGAACACGCCGACTCTGCACACGTTTCTAAAAATAGATGGAATGAAAAATGCCTCGACTGGAGCTGCTGAGGAGGAGGAGGAGGAGGAGGAGGAGGCCCAAGCACCACCCCAAAAATGGCTGGTTGGTGTGGATGAAAGCGGCGTCATCTTCCTTCCGTGTCCTAACATGGGCGTCGTGTGGGGGAGGAGAGGAAGGGACGGATGCAGATGTGGACGGAGGAGCAACTCGCTCTGAGGAGGAGCGTGTGAGTTGGATCAGAAGACGATGTGGACACACGTCTCAGCGTCACAGAGGAGGAGAATATAGGATTTACATAATGCCTCTAATTTCTAATTATGAAATAAAATGTAATCTAAGATTCTTAGGAAAGAATAAAGCATCTTAAAATGTCTATTTAACAACGTATTCAAATGAAAGTCCTCTATTTTTGTAAGAGAATAATTGTTTTCTAACGTTAAACAAAATACGACATTGTTCTTTAATAAATGAGTATCGATGGACAGATGAGCTCATGGGATCCGTCCACCAATCGGTGAGGAGACACAGTAAAGCATCGTGTCGTACTGATGAATGTGTGTCTCCTCTCCCATTGTTCCTCACATCTCCTTGATAGATGTGAGCAGCGAGAAGAGGCAGCTCCTCATCACACCTCTCGCTCCGTGTTCACGGCGCCGAGGGGACGAGCACACACATGTTTCAGCTTCTTCTGGCGTCCAGCTTTTCTTTGGATCCATTAAGGCAGGAAAGCGGAGGAGGAACCCGCCTCCTTTTGTTCTCCTCTGAAGAGGAGCGCGTTCGAGGGGCCTGGAGGGGCCTGCAGTCGTAGTGCAATGAGCCTCTGGGGCTGACCAGAGGGACAGCAGGGGCGTCAGTCTGTCCGTCTGCGTCTCCGTCCGTCCCTCTGGAAGACGCCTGTGGTGACCTGAGCTCTGACCACGAGGTTGTGATTAGCTGATTATCAGCAAGCAGCTTATTATTTCACAACGCGAGGGGAAGCGGTTTTTAGGATTACACGCTGACGAAATAAGAAGCTGCTGCAATAAGAGTCCTGTTTACTTCCTGTGATTGTAAAGGAATCTGTTCCTAAAGAAGCAGGTCAGCAGGCTGCTTCCTGTCCATGCTGTGTGTGCGTGTGTGTGTGTCTTCATGAATCCGTTCACACTGTGTCTCCGTGTGTCCTCAGCCTGCGTCTTAGTGGCTCGCTGAGGATTCATTGTCTCTTTGCCTCCTTTGCTGATTATTATTTCTTTATTATGTCTTTATTCTCGATGTGCAGTAAGTCCCAGTTTGTACTTGTTATGTTTGATCGTATTAAATCAAGCGGTATGTTTGGTGCATTTGTGTTTTGCTTGCGTTCAGAAGTGACAGATGTCCTTTGTGATGGTGTTAGAAGCCTTTCAGTGCGTCCTGCAGGACAAGTGGCCCAGTTACGTGACGCCAGCTTGAACTAGTTTCTGCTGTAAATCTGCAGTAGAACCTGTTTCCTTCCTGCTGAACCACGTGACCCTTCATGTCCCTGTGTCTGTGTCCTCTCGGGTAGTTTGACCTGTCTCTGTCCCTGCAGGTCTCCATCCTCCTGTCCTTTTCTCAAAATAGATCTGTTTGTTTCTTTTTCCCACGCGGTGCTTCTCAGAGGAGGCAGCATGTAGGTATCTCCTGACCTTTCTGCATGGATCTTCTCTCCTGTGCTGCTTTCTGCACAGGTCTTTCATGTACATCTCCTTGCATTGTGCGTGTTTGTTAGCGCTGGTGTTGTGAGCTCTTGGAAACACAAAGAACCTTTGGTTCACCTCTTTAAACGTTCAGCAGCTCTGCTTCTACTTTTCATATAAATGTGTCGTGCTGCATTTCGTTCCTTTAGTAAGTTTTGTTGGTGTCGTGATGGATCTTTCATCTTGTCCATCGCTGCCTCCTCCTCCTCCTACTCCTCCTCCTCCTCCTCCTCCTCCTCCTCCTCTTCCCTGGACACCAACAGCTGTCTCCCATCTGTTCTGCATGGCTGCATGCTGCTTTCTCTAAATGCATCACCTTGTGTGTGTGTGTGTGTGTGTGTGTGTCTCTCTGCTTCTCTGGTGGCTTACGGCCTTTCTTCTGTGTGTCTTCTGTCTGCAGGGGAGGTCCTCTTTCAGATGGCTGAAGTGCACAGACAGATCCAGGTGCAGCTGGAAGAGATGGTGAGCATCAAGATGACTGTTTAACACTCCCACATGATGCTACGCAGTTATCATCTCAGGCCACCAAAAGAGTAGAAAGACTTTAAACATCAACAAAGCGTAGTGACAAGCTGATGTTTGTTCTCCTGCTAAAACCAAGCCAGATGTTCATGGACCAGCTGCTCTAGGTGGGACGTGGAGCTGCAGAACCAGCGAGGCTCACTGACGGTGCTTCTGTGTCTTGCAGCTCAAGTCTTTCCACAACGAGCTGCTGACGGAGCTGGAGAAGAAGGTGGAGCTGGACGCCCGCTACCTGAACGTGAGCAGTGACCTTTAGTCCTCCCTCCCTCCTACTCGGATTGAAGTAATGGATATTGATGAATAGACGGCTCCGTGCCAGTCGGCCCCCCAGGGACGGAGTCCTGGAGGGAGTCAGCGCCGAGCTGCACGCGCTCGCCTTCGTTCCCAAAGCGCTGCAGCGAGTTACATAAGCGAGCTCCCACTCTGCCCGGGAACCGTGACTCACCGCTTCATGTGGAGGATTTATGCAGAGACACAATGCTGGCTCAACCCTCTGACCCGCTAAATCAAACCCTGCGTCAGTTCTGTGTGTGTCAACCATCACCGAGACGCCCTGCTGACTCTGTGTGTGTTCCCCCCCCGCGCCCCCCAGGCGGCGCTGAAGAAGTACCAGACGGAGCACAAGGGCAAAGGGGAGAGTCTGGAGAAGTGCCAGGCGGAGCTGAAGAAACTGCGCAGGAAGAGTCAGGGCAGCAAGCACCCGTCCAAGTACGGAGACAAGGAGATGCAGGTCAGTGTGTGTCTGTGTGTGGGGGACGCGTCCCGCAGCGTCTGTTGCCTGTGAGGGACTCATGGTGTTTGTGTCACTGCACATGGTTCACACAGGGGGCGCTGTCTCCTTTGTCCAGGCCGAGGAGAACTTGTGTGTCTCCATTACAGCCCCTTGTGGGTCCTTCAGTTAAACAGCGGCTTCTCATTGAGGAACCGAACAGGAACATTCTGCCCCGGAGCCTTGAGGGCCCATCATCACAGCGCGTGTGCACGCTGAGGATGGGTTCTCTCATACGTGCGCGTGTGCACGCTGAGGATGGGTTCTCTCATACGTGCGCGTGTGCACGCTGAGGATGGGTTCTCTCATACGTGCGCGTGTGCACGCTGAGGATGGGTTCTCTCATACGTGCGCGTGTGCACGCTGAGGATGGGTTCTCTCATACGTGCGCGTGTGCTGCTCCACGAGAGGAGCGATTTACGAACGATTGCTGCAGCAGCATCGATCCGATCGCATTGTGAGTCGTGATCACTGCTCTCCAGTCTGAGATGAGTGCGTTGTTCTCTTCTCTCCAGTATGTGGAGGCCATCAGCAACAAGCAGAGCGAGCTGGACAACCACATCGCCGAGGGCTACAAGAACGCCCTGTCGGAGGAGCGCAGGAGGTTCTGCTTCCTGGTGGACCGGCAGTGTGCCGTGGCCAAGAACAGCAGCGGCTTCCACGGCAAGGTGAGCGCCTCCTGTCAGCCCGTCACACTGGGGACTGAGAGAGGGGCGAGGGGGGGGCAGAGAGAGAGAACCGCCTTCTTCTGCAGGAACACTGGGTTCCCTCCTCTGTGTTCGGGTGTGAAGTGTCTCAGAGAGGAAGCACAAGCTGCTGATGAATAAACACTGAATCAGCAGATTCATTAATGAACATTTCATCTCCTCATAAATGACTGTTAGTCAGCGTGCGGCCTCCCCCTCCCCTCCCCCCCTCCCACACACAGCGAGGGGAGGAGAACCAGCGCCTGCTCGTCCGTCCCATCACCACACCGGTAGAGTTCCTCCCACGCTCACCGCAGCCAATCAAATCGCTGACTGACTGAGGTCACTGGTGACTCATCGTCCCCGCCGGCACAAAGATCAATGGGATCAATGGGATCCCCTTTTATTTGATTGAGCTCAAAGCTGCTTTAGAGACAGAATCCTCGCAGACTCTTTCTGTTTGTGTCGATTTAACCCCCCCCCCACCCCCCCCCACACACACACACACACTGGGTGGGGATTCTCTGCAGCATCTCTTCCAATATTCATGGGTTCATAAAGTGTCTTTATGTAACGCGCAGCGCAAAGGTCAGTGTGTGTGTGTGTGTGTTCATGGAGAGGACTCGAAGCCCCCACCCCCTCCCTCCTCTCAGAATGGGTTTATTGGGACGATCATGTGACTGATGAGCATGTGACTCCAGGGGAAGGAGCTCCTGTCCCAGAGGATCCCCGTGTGGCAGCAGGCGTGTGCCGAGCCCAGCAAGCTGCCCGAGCGCGCCTTGTTCCTGGCGCAGCAGATGAGCGGCGTGGCGGGGGCGATGGTCGCCGGCGCTCATCATCCAGGCATGTCCATCTCCGAGCCGCTCTCCGGCGCCAAACCGCTGCCGGTGCCCCCGGAGCTGGCGGCGCTCCGGGCCAGCGGGGGCCTGGGACAGCAGGTACTAGAAGCTTCTGCTCCGGTCCCGAGCTCCTCGCTGCAGGTTCTGTGACGCTCTGGGTGTTTCTCCCCTGCAGAGGATGGTGGGAGGTGTGGAGGGAGGGATGGCGGCGATGAACGGCACGGCGGGGGCCCGCGGAGGAGAGGACTACCAGCAGTGGGTGGAGGGCCAGGCGGCCCAAGCCAAAGGCTCCCAGACGCAGCGCCACGCAGGGGAGGTCTACTCCAACACGCTGCCGGTGCGCAAGGTGGCGCCCGCCAAGAGCAAGACCCCTCTGAGTGAGGACACACTGTGTGCGGCGCCCGGAGGGACGGAGGGGGGGGGGGGGCAAACTATGCACTTTAAATGAGAAAGGGGCCACAGCGAGCAGGAATTAAAGGAGATGGAGTAAAAATAGATGTAGGACACGAGCAGCTGCCATAAAGCGAGCTGCTGCGCGTCTGTTGGACCCACGTCTCCCTGTTGTCTCCCCCAGCGGAGACGCGCACGCTGCCCCGGTCCAGCTCCATGGCAGCGGGGCTGGAGAAGAACGGCAGGACCCGAGTGCAGGCCGTGTTCTCGCACGCCGCCGGGGACAACGGCACCCTGCTGAGCTTCTTCCAGGGCGACGTGATCACGCTGCTGGTGCCCGAGGCCCGCGACGGGTGGCACTACGGGGAGAACGAGAAGACCCTGATGTGAGGACGCCCGTCTTTCTGTCTCACGCGGCGTGTTTGTGCACATACACACGTGTAGCTGATACTCCCTCCCTCCTTCAAGGCGCGGCTGGTTTCCTTTCTCCTACACGCGGCTGATCTCTGAGGCCGACAGCAGCTCCATGAGGCAGCTCCGAGTGCACAAGTAAGTTTTACCCCCCCCCGACCCCCTCATGCATGTCCTCCTCCTGACCTCACCTGTTCCTCACCTCTGTCCTGCAGCCTCTACGGGAAGAGCAGCAGCACAGGCAACCTCCTGGAGCGCGACGACACGGCCCCCCCCGGCCCCGACTACGGCCTGCACCCCCGCATGGCGGCACAGAGGCAACAGCAGCGGCCCTACAGCGTGGCAGTGCCAGGCTTCTCTCAGGTGGGGGGGCATCTACCTTCCATTAGCCGCTTCACGAGACCCTGTCACTTTGGACGGAGCAGATCTCCGATAGAACCCACCTCCGATAGAACTCACCTCCGATAGAACCCCCCATTCGATAGAACCCCCTTCGATAGAACCCCCCTTTGGATAGAACCCCCCTTCGATAGAAGCCACCTCTGATAGAACCCCACCTTCGATAGAACCCACATTCGATAGAACCCCCCTTCGATAGAAGCCACCTCTGATAGAACCCCACCTTCGATAGAACCCACATTCGATAGAACTCACCTCCGATAAAACCCCCCATTCGATAGAACCCCCTTCGATAGAACTCACCTCCGATAGAACCCCCCTTTGGATAGAACCCCCCTTCGATAGAACCCACCTCCGATAGAAGCCACCTATGATAGAACCCCCCTTCGATAGAACCCACTTCCGATAGAACTCACCTCCGATAGAACCCCCATTCGATAGAACCCACGTCCGATAGAAGCCACCTCTGATAGAACCCCCCTTCGATAGAACCCACTTCCGATAGAACTCATCTCCGATAGAACCCACCTCCGATAGAACTCACCTCCGATAGAACCCACTTCCGATAGAACCCACCTCCGATAGAAGCCACCTCTGATAGAACCCCCCCATTCGATAGAACCCCCCATTCAATAGAACCCCCCTCTGTTCGTCTGTGAGCAAAGTGCTCCTCATTAAAAAGCGGAGGCCGCCGTGTTGATGTTAATCAGAACTTATGCAACAGCGAAGCCTCGTCCTGCCGCCGGCGTCCCTCCTACGCCTCACCTGGAAGGCAACATGTGGGCGGAGCTTAACTCCTCAGCGGCGTGTAAGCGCTTAAAGGCCTCATTATGCTTCTGCGTAGTGATAAAGCAGTTTGTCCTTATACTTGGTATAAGGACGGTGTTAATAATGTGCCGTCCAGAAAGTCATCGTTTTGTAGACGTCGAGCTTCATGCCGACAATAAAAGCAACAACAGCGATCAGCATCACGGCGTCAGGCAGCGTCTTTGCTTCAGGCAGCGTCTTTGCGTCTCTTATGAAGCTTCTGTAGGAGCTTATCTTCTGCGTCTCTTCCTCCACGTTGTGGTGCTGCCACCTGCTGGCTGATGAGGTCGATGCAACTCGTGTGTGACGCTGAATCTGTCGCTTGTCTCTGTTTCTGCAGCCGGGAGACGACGAGTATGAGTCCCACTTCCCCACCAGGTGAGAGACACACAACACTTCTGTCACGTGAAAGACCCACATACACACAACCAGCAGCGGTTCTCCCCTGGGGGGCTCCCTTCCCTTCTCTTCCCCACCATTTAAATGAGCTGCATGTTATTGGTAAATGCTTACCCCCCCGCCCCCCCTCCAGCAGCGCTTCCACCAGCTAAACGCTCCCAAACAAACAGGTTTAACTTGGTGCTGCGAGCTGAGGGGGGGGGTCCAGTGGTTTAGAAGGTGGGGCTTATTTCTCCTGCTGGGGGGGTCTGCATGGTCCCGGTTGTTTTTCCAGCCCACCTGGAAGCCTCTTTCCTCTCTTTGTCCACAGCTCCTCGGAGGGCAAATTGATTTCGACAGTGTGAGGACAGACAGACTCAGCCAGGCGATGCGATAGGACAGACACCCTGCTGAGCCGACCCCCCCCTCACCCTCCCAACCTCCCCTACGCAATAAACCCTCCTCCCTCAGTCAATTGTTGCAAGGAAGAGGCCCCCCCCCCCCCTTCACACAGCCGACTCGGCGCCTGCAGACTTTGTGAGTCTGGTGAGACGAAATGAGGCTGAATGTCACGAAGAACAAGAATCGGCATCACAATGAGTCTTTGAGTCTTTGAGTCTTTGTGTGTTTCCATGTGAGCGACGCTCACTGTACATAAAGTATCCGAATGAAGTAATACTCTGTTTGACTTCCTGTTGTGCTGTGTGAACATCATGGACATCATCCCCCCTGTGGCCCCCCCCTGAGGGACCCGCCGGGCTCGCAGCTGCTTTTGGTTCTGAAGGTGTAATTTGTTAAAATGCTCAACGTTCCAGCTTCTCAAAGCCATTTTTAAAAGTTTGCTGTGGACTCAGAGACATTTTACCGACTGAAGCAGCTTCTTTGGGTAAAAAAAGTGACGTCCGCTCAACCTGTACAGCAATATCACTGTCAATAACTAATGTGCATCGTCATCCACATGGGCTCCTTAGTGCCTCCTCATTGGATGCTGAAGCTCCTCCCACTTTCTGATTGTGTGTGTGTGCTGAATAAAGATGCTGCTCTGCTGCTCGTCTGTTCCAACATCTGGTGTGAAATCACTCTGAAGCTTATGAGACAAGAGAAGATATGTCCCCACCTCACAGCTCGAGTCAAGAGGTTTAGAGAACTGTCTCTTTGCTGTCCTCTTGCTCTCTTACCTGAGCTGAGCTTGGCCACGCCCCCTCCTCCCCCCATCTCTGTTTTGATGGAAATTAAAGATGAGGTGAAATGCACGTGTTTGTTTTTCCTACTTCTTGTTCTGGTTCAATGAATAAACAAGTACACACTCATAGACATCAATGTGCCCCCCCTTGCTTTGACATAAGCACCATAGCTGCCACTGTGTGTGTCTGCCAGTGTGTGTGTGTGTGTGTGTTTGTGTACCTTCTTCAACTCAAGTGTCTGTGTGTGTTTTCTGTTATTACAAATAATATAGCTGCATGTGTAGAAGCATATAAGAACACTGTTTGCAGTAATTGTACATGGGGTGGGGGGGGGGCGTGTGGGAATCTCTGCCTTTCAGTGCGCGGCCTGATTTTGCCCGTTTTTGAACCCCGATCGTCATCGTAAGTGACCTCGCTCGGGTCCTCGGGGGCCTCATGCAACCTTCCCTTGTCTCCTTCATGGTGGCGTCGAGCTGTTTCTTCCATCTCGTTTGTCTGTGAAGTTCGACATGTTTCAGGAAACGTGTCGCATGTTTGAGGAAGCGTGTCGTATGTTTCAGGAAGCGTGCCGCATGTTTCAGGAAGCGTGTCGCATGTTTGAGGAAGCGTGTCGCATGTTTGAGGAAGCGTGCCGCATGTTTGAGGAAGCGTGTCGCATGTTTGAGGAAGCGTGCCGCATGTTTCAGAAAGCGTGCCGCATGTTTCAGGAAGCGTGGCGCATGTTTGAGGAAGCGTGCCGTGT
The DNA here is from genome assembly GCA_021346845.1 of Apeltes quadracus. Taxonomy (NCBI): domain Eukaryota; kingdom Metazoa; phylum Chordata; class Actinopteri; order Perciformes; family Gasterosteidae; genus Apeltes; species Apeltes quadracus. The sequence continues at coordinate 13,328,541 of CM037921.1, read as the reverse complement.
GTTTGAGGAAGCGTGTCGCATGTTTGAGGAAACGTGCCGCATGTTTGAGGCAGCGTGTCGCATGTTTCAGGAAGCGTGTCGCATGTTTGAGGAAGCGTGTCGCATGTTTGAGGAAGCGTGTCGCATGTTTCAGGAAGCGTGCCGCATGTTTGAGGAAGCGTGCCGCATGTTTCAGGAAGCGTGGCGCATGTTTGAGGAAGCGTGCCGTGTGTTTGAGGAAGCGTGTCGCATGTTTGAGGAAACGTGCCGCATGTTTCAGGAAGCGTGGCGCATGTTTGAGGAAGCGTGCTGTGTGTTTGAGGAAGCGTGTCGCATGTTTGAGGAAGCGTGCCGCATGTTTCAGGAAGCGTGGCGCATGTTTGAGGAAGCGTGCCGTGTGTTTGAGGAAGCGTGTCGCATGTTTGAGGAAACGTGCCGCATGTTTCAGGAAGCGTGCCGCATGTTTCAGGAAGCGTGTCGCATGTTTCAGGAAGCGTGTCGCATGTTTCGACCTCTCGTCGGCGCTGCTGCTCGTCTCTGTTTTCTTTGCATGATCCGTTGGGCTTGTTTTACGTCACGGTTTCGTCCTTTTCATTTGAAATATTCTGACTGACTGTCTTTTCTCTCCCAGCAGGGACCCCCCCTTTGAGCCGGCTGTGGAAGCCCCCGCCAGGCCGCCCCTTTCTGATGAAGAGGAGGAGGAGAAGGAGGAGGAGGAGGAGGAGCTGCCGGAGGAATGTCACTACGACTCCCTGGAGAAGGCCTCCTCGGCCCCCCAGGGGGAGTAGAAGCATCACTGAGCCGTCATTGATCTGTGATTGAAGACGATGAGACGCTGATCAGCACTCGACTCACAGCAGCTCCTCTAGAATCTAATGATTGATTATTGATTCATGTTTAGCACACGCAGATTGTATGAAGGAAAGTGTGAAATACACAACATGTTACCAATAAATAAGGAGGAGCAGATGGTATCTTTCATTTTATGTCAATGATTTATGTTAATCAATGTGGTTCAAACTGCTGCTGATAAATGACTATCAAGTTATCTGTTACGATCCATTTGTAAGTTTTCAAGATGGACAATGGTTTGAAAGCTGAACTGAAGCTTTTGGTCTTCGGACATAAAGTTTGAGTTCTGCAGACTCACTGTGAATGTTCATCCATGATCTTCATTCAATGAGAACGATTCGGGTGTTTATGATGAAATGATGAAACCTGTGACTCAAACACTCATATGATGCAAATGTTTCGCGTGATTTGGTTTTTAATTTGATTGTAATAAAGTAAAGTAATTAGCCACATTGTGCTGTGTGTCTGCTCCGTCTCGCTGCGATCACAATCAATCATATTCAGAGCACGTGGTGTGTCGACTTTGCTGTCCCCCCCTAACGGAACTTACTTACAACATTACACATCTTTCACTTCTGTACGGCAAAAAAAAGTTACCATAGTATGATGTAAAAAGGTCATGCTATATTATGACATGGCATTACATGTTAAAAAGACAGTAATATTGAAAAATCAAAGGTGTCAGTAAAAGATTCACAGCCATAGAACAGCCTGTCTAAGCAGTGCTGACGTCTCACAGTGCAGAGTAGAGCGATGTTGTCATAAATAAAGGATGGAAACCTTTTCTTGTTGCTGCTTTGTCTCTCCTCGTCACGCGGCACGGCCCACATTCTGCTCCTCTGTTCATACAGCTACAAATAGTCAGAGGTCCTTTTAAGACCCCGATCGTCATCGTAAGTGACCTCGCTCGGGTCCTCGGGGGCCTCATGCAACCTTCCCTTGTCTCCTTCATGGTGGCGTCGAGCTGTTTCTTCCATCTCGTTTGTCTGTGAAGTTCGACATGTTTCAGGAAACGTGTCGCATGTTTGAGGAAGCGTGTCGTATGTTTCAGGAAGCGTGCCGCATGTTTCAGGAAGCGTGTCGCATGTTTGAGGAAGCGTGTCGCATGTTTGAGGAAGCGTGCCGCATGTTTGAGGAAGCGTGTCGCATGTTTGAGGAAGCGTGCCGCATGTTTCAGAAAGCGTGCCGCATGTTTCAGGAAGCGTGGCGCATGTTTGAGGAAGCGTGCCGTGTGTTTGAGGAAGCGTGTCGCATGTTTGAGGAAACGTGCCGCATGTTTGAGGCAGCGTGTCGCATGTTTCAGGAAGCGTGTCGCATGTTTGAGGAAGCGTGTCGCATGTTTGAGGAAGCGTGTCGCATGTTTCAGGAAGCGTGCCGCATGTTTGAGGAAGCGTGCCGCATGTTTCAGGAAGCGTGGCGCATGTTTGAGGAAGCGTGCCGTGTGTTTGAGGAAGCGTGTCGCATGTTTGAGGAAACGTGCCGCATGTTTCAGGAAGCGTGGCGCATGTTTGAGGAAGCGTGCTGTGTGTTTGAGGAAGCGTGTCGCATGTTTGAGGAAGCGTGCCGCATGTTTCAGGAAGCGTGGCGCATGTTTGAGGAAGCGTGCCGTGTGTTTGAGGAAGCGTGTCGCATGTTTGAGGAAACGTGCCGCATGTTTCAGGAAGCGTGCCGCATGTTTCAGGAAGCGTGTCGCATGTTTCAGGAAGCGTGTCGCATGTTTCGACCTCTCGTCGGCGCTGCTGCTCGTCTCTGTTTTCTTTGCATGATCCGTTGGGCTTGTTTTACGTCACGGTTTCGTCCTTTTCATTTGAAATATTCTGACTGACTGTCTTTTCTCTCCCAGCAGGGACCCCCCCTTTGAGCCGGCTGTGGAAGCCCCCGCCAGGCCGCCCCTTTCTGATGAAGAGGAGGAGGAGAAGGAGGAGGAGGAGGAGGAGCTGCCGGAGGAATGTCACTACGACTCCCTGGAGAAGGCCTCCTCGGCCCCCCAGGGGGAGTAGAAGCATCACTGAGCCGTCATTGATCTGTGATTGAAGACGATGAGACGCTGATCAGCACTCGACTCACAGCAGCTCCTCTAGAATCTAATGATTGATTATTGATTCATGTTTAGCACACGCAGATTGTATGAAGGAAAGTGTGAAATACACAACATGTTACCAATAAATAAGGAGGAGCAGATGGTATCTTTCATTTTATGTCAATGATTTATGTTAATCAATGTGGTTCAAACTGCTGCTGATAAATGACTATCAAGTTATCTGTTACGATCCATTTGTAAGTTTTCAAGATGGACAATGGTTTGAAAGCTGAACTGAAGCTTTTGGTCTTCGGACATAAAGTTTGAGTTCTGCAGACTCACTGTGAATGTTCATCCATGATCTTCATTCAATGAGAACGATTCAGGGTGTTTATGATGAAATGATGAAACCTGTGACTCAAACACTCATATGATGCAAATGTTTCGCGTGATTTGGTTTTTAATTTGATTGTAATAAAGTAAAGTAATTAGCCACATTGTGCTGTGTGTCTGCTCCGTCTCGCTGCGATCACAATCAATCATATTCAGAGCACGTGGTGTGTCGACTTTGCTGTCCCCCCCTAACGGAACTTACTTACAACATTACACATCTTTCACTTCTGTACGGCAAAAAAAAGTTACCATAGTATGATGTAAAAAGGTCATGCTATATTATGACATGGCATTACATGTTAAAAAGACAGTAATATTGAAAAATCAAAGGTGTCAGTAAAAGATTCACAGCCATAGAACAGCCTGTCTAAGCAGTGCTGACGTCTCACAGTGCAGAGTAGAGCGATGTTGTCATAAATAAAGGATGGAAACCTTTTCTTGTTGCTGCTTTGTCTCTCCTCGTCACGCGGCACGGCCCACATTCTGCTCCTCTGTTCATACAGCTACAAATAGTCAGAGGTCCTTTTAAGATGTGTAAAACAGACTTTATTTAGGTTTGATAGAAGGTACAGAAAGTAATGGTGACGAGCTCCGTGTTGTTGTGCCTGAACACAGCATCTCTTTGGCAGCAATAAAACATGAGACATTTGACCTTTGACCCGCCATTACAGACACGTCATACACGCGTGTTACGGACCGCTTTCTAGATGGTTACAGAGGGAACACTGCGAGGACACCGCTTGTTGCCAGGGGCAACCAGCAGCGTTCACACACAGAGAGCGAGGATTCCTCTTCTCGTACGGTTGGTTGGAGTCTAATGTACAGCAAACACAACGCGGTGCAGCCGGATGTTCTGATTCACACACAAACACACTAATGAAGAGGGGACGCGAGGCTTCACCTGCTGCCCTTCAGCCTCTGTGAATGTTGGATCCTCGAGGTGAGGATGAACCTTATTCTGTCCTGGTAGCGTCGTACGTCTTCATCAAATAACACCTGGCACATCACCCCGTGTGTTGTGGGACGGACCTCGTCAGCTCATGATGCTCTGAAGAGGAGACGAGAAGAAGAAGCCTCTTCTGTGATCCTTTAAGCATGCACACACCTGTTACCAGAGGCAAAGCTCCCCGTTGCTATGGTGACAAGGCTCCCTCGTAGTTACCACAGGGAGGGGCTGCTTGTGAACAGTAGTGGTCCGGATACAAAAGAAAAAAAATCCCTCAACATCCCATAATATGTTGTCCAGGTTCCATCAGCTGTTTGCAAAAACAACATGCTGTAACCAAACGCGCTTCCTTCCGTCTCACGCTGGTGTTATGGCCAAATGTTAACAACATGTTACTTGTGATACCTAAAGATTCTTTATTAAGACGAGCAAAGCGTGTGATACAATGTTCTGTCCGTCCATTGTGTCTCTTTCACCTGAAAAATATGCACAATTGAAAGTCCTCTCTGCTATTTATAGATTCTTTACATCGTACGTACAGTGTATATGAATGTCCTGTGAAGTGCTTATATGAATCATTGTCTTTTGGGTATTAAACAGCTCGGCTCCATAAGAGGCACCGTCTCTAGAAGTCATGCTAGTGGGAAGGTCGTCGTCAGAGATCCACAGCTCCTTACTCTTTGTCTCCGTCCTCGCTGCTTCCTGCAAGACAACGAGGCGTTTAAACACGGCGAGGCAGATAAAACAGATAAAACAGCACGTGATGTGGAGCCTGCTGCCCCACTGGTGGTTCAAAAGCTGCTTCTAATCTACAAAAGGTGAAGAAATGTGGATTTAAAATGAGTGCTACTTTTTATTGTTCCTTTTCTATCAGAAAATCAGGGACGAGGAGGACGAGCGGCCCACCTCCCGCGGAGTCCACGTCGGAGTCGGAGATGTGAGTGATGGAGAAACGGGACACGTTGGAGGGGGAGACGGTGAAGCGGGAGGACGGAGCGGCCGCTTTGAGGGTGGAGCGGGCGGAGTCAGAGGCCGCGGAGCAGGTGGGCAGAGGGAGGAGGGGGAAGTCGTCCTCCCACTCGTATCCTGCGCCTGACGGCAGGAAGTTATTTAAGGATTCACATGTATCGATACACATGCAGCATGTTGAGATGAAGGCGTACTCACTCTCCTCGGAGACGTTCCCATCGGACGAGTCGTCCGACGCGTTGAGCCTTTCTTGGGATTTGCTCCGTGAACTCTGACCTCTGGCTCCGACAGGGAAGTCGTGCTCAGCCAGCTCTTTGGTCGGGCTCTCCTGGTGGCAGCGAAGGAAACATACTACGTACAAAATACACTGTAAGTCATTTTATTATTGATCCCACCCGCTGAGCCACTCACCTGGTCGAACAGGTAGACGGTGACATCGTCAAAAAAAGACACCGTCTTCTTCTTGGCCTCCAGCTGCTGCTGCAGGCTCTGCGTGGTCTTCAGCAGGCTGCGCAGGGCGTCTTCTCCGCTGCTGTCGCTCACCACGATGGGCACCGGGTGGCACTCGTCGTCGCTCTCCTCCCCGCCGCTCTGCTCCTGCACGCTGTAGATCCGCAGCTCCTCGTCCGACTCGTCGCTGTCGTCGCTCTCGCCGTCCTCCTCCTCGCCGTCCTGGGCTGCATCCAGCGGAGGGGGAGGGGCGGCTGGAGGCGGAGGGGAGGACGAGGAGAAGCGCCTGGTGCTCGCCGTGTGCTGCAGGGCCACCTCGTCTCTGGGCAGCGAGTGCAGGATCTCAGCGGAGACCCTGGGCGCTCTGGTCTTCATCTCACTCGCATTTGTTTCTGACTCTGCTTCCTCCTCCTCCTCGTTGGAGGTGCAATCTCCTTTCAGGGCACCAAGGGCTTCTTCCATGGCCCCCACCACCTCCGCCGCCCAATCTCCCAGGGACGAGCTCTCCTCCTGAGACGGCCACTCGTCCAGGCTGCTCTCCGCCATCGAGGCGCCGTCACAGGGCGCCAGTGGAGATGAGTTCACTGTGTGTTTCATGTCCAGTTTAATGTCATAGTCAACTATGGTGTCACATAGCTCCTCCTCCTCCTCGTTCTTCCTCTTCTCGCCTGTCCTTTCTCCCGTGGGTGGTTCTTCATCTCTCAGTTCCTCCTCTTCATCTCTGGACTGCCTTTCATTCTCATCCGAGAAGTAGGCGGAGTCTCTGTATGGCGTCTCATCGCTCAGTGGCAGAAGACGGTCTTCGGCGCTCTGTGAGGCTTCGAAGGACAGATCTCCACCCGAGGGAGGTTCTGCCTCTTGCTCTGCTCCACCCTCACCTTCCTGCTCCTCCAGCTCCTTGTCCTCCTGCAGACTGGGATCAAGGGAAGCTTTTCCCCCGGCTGGTTCTCGGGGCTCGTGAGGCTCTTTTGGGACAAACTCGGGGCTCTCGTTGTTCTCCGTGTCGTATCCGCTGTCCACAGCTCTGGGTGAGCTGGACGGGTGGGAGGACGCGGGGCTGAAGGCCTCACAGGACCCGGCCGCGGAGGGCAGGTCCATGGACTCCATGGAATCAGGAGTCCCCACATGCTTCTGCAGCGACTTGAAGGCAGGAGAGGCGCTCAGCTCGCCGGACTCGTCTGCAAAGATCCCCGAAGTCACGTCGGTGATGTCATCCGTGGCGTCGTCGTCGCTGCAGTCGAGGGTGTCGGCGAGGCTCACGCTGGAGCCGCCTCGCTCGACTCCGCTGTCGCCCGTGTGACTCAACTCGGACTGCGGATCCGTGAGCGCCACCATCACGTGCATGTTGTCGTCGGGCGGCGCCGTGGTCACGGTCACCTCTTCTGTTTCTGGCGCGGGACGGCTGTCGCGTGATTGGCTCGTCTTTGACCACGTCGTACCTCTTCTCCAGGAGCAGCGATTCAGCCGCTTTAACGAGCTGCTCTCTACTGTCGTCGGCCTCCATCGCGGAGGCTTTGGCCACGGCGGGGCCCCCCGGGGCCGGTGACAGGTTGATCATCTCGTCCGTGCCTGGGGGGTCAGCCGCCTTGTCGCCGCCGTAGCCGCTGTGACAGTAGCTGTGACTGTAACTGTTGTTTCTGACCAGCAGGCCTGTGAGCGGGTCGACAAAGTGGCAGCAGTCTCCAGGTGGCGTCCCGCCCTCACGGCACAGGTAGATGTAGGGCAGCGCTGCATGATGCTTACTCAGACCGAAGCAGGCGCTGTTGTCTTTGGCCTGCTGGTCAACGTAGTCCACGGGTTTGGGGAGGGAGCGGAAGGCCAGGCTGTGCTCCTCCGGCCAGGAGTCTTCCACGTCTGTACTTGGCATCGTGTAGTGGAAATCCACATAAGCGTCCTGCCTGCAGCTGTGGCTCGCACGTCTGCTGGGACCCCCGCTGCTGTGGCGGTGTTTTGAAGGCCAAGTGTTGCAGGTGTGTCTCTCAACAAAGATGTCCTCCTCTTCTTCCTCCTCCGTGTCGCTGTCTCTGTGCCCGATGAAGAGCGCCCCCTCAGTGTCCATGTTAATGCTGACGGAATGGCTGCTGTACCTGGTGTGGCCGGGCATGGTCTTCCTCAGGGAGCCCATCATGTCGTAGTAGCCCCCCGTCACGTTCTTCCCTATGATGGAGGTCTGACTTGTGTCCATGTAGGCGTCGCCGTAGGCCTGCTGAGGGGCCCTGTTCACGACGGGCGACACGCCGAGCGGGTTCTCCAGCTCCCCCAAGGCCTGGCGCAGGCTCCTCGACCCCCAGCTCTCCTGATGGCGCATGGAGGAGTCACGTCCAATCAGATAGTGATCCATCCCCAGAGGGGGCGAGTGCTCATAGTAGTAACCCCCGTCTCTGTCTTTATAGGACACGTAGTGACTGGACTCCCAGGGTCGCAGAGGGCTGTTGTCCAGCACCTGCCCCAGAAGGGGCTCCATTGTCAGGGAGATAGCGGGACTTGATTCGTTTGAGTCGTACATGTCGGCCTTGTGGGGGTCTGCGGACCAGAAGGGCCCCGTGTTGGTCTGCGACGGGCAGGCCATGCACTCGCCTGAGTCGGCGCTGCCAGTCAGAAAGCTGCCGCTGCTGCCCTGGTAGTCGGGGCTGTAGGAGCACATGGTGTAGTCCAGGTCCATGTTACAGTCTCCCGGCTCCTCGATGCGGATGTAGTACTCACCGCCGCCTGAGGGGCTGCGCCCGCTGAGGACGGGAAGGACGCTTGGAGCGTGGAGATGTGTGGATTGGTAGTAGGAAGGAGAAAGTCTGTGGCTGAGGCTCTCCGTGGGGCAGCCTCCCACGATGCCCCCGGGGGGGTAGAACGCCTCCTGCGGATGATGGCTGACCTGCCCCAGGGTCCTAGACTGGTCCGCTCTGGCCTGCTCCCACCTGTACTCAAAGTTCAGGCCCCGGCTGGTCTCTGTGACCGTGAGTATGTCGTCCCCGGACTCCGAGTGGACGCCGTCCCCACCTGAGAACTGCTCCAGGAGGGGGTAAGAGGAGGAGGTGGACGAGGGGTGGTCTCGGGACATTGCCGACGCACAGCGGTGGCTGTTGAACACGGTGTTGGGACGCAGGGAGTTCCATCGCCTCTCAAAGTCCTCTTCGGCCTCGCAGGCCCCCTTGGCACACAGGTAGCTGAGCAGCAGGTGGACTTCCTCTGCGTTGGGTCTCTGCTCAGGCTGCAGCCAGCAGAACTGCATCACCTCGTACCTGAGAAAAACAGAAGGTCAACGAGACTTGTTCGAGCTCCCTTCCGGTCAGCCTCATTAACAGAAGCTGGAGGGAAGGATTTACAAGATATAACAAGTATGCAATTTCTCCTCATAAGTGATCGCTCCAGAAAGTAAAATATTTCTGCAGAAGAAATAAAGATGGTTGAGCGGCACAGAAGATGTTCTTTCCCGGCGTCTCACCAGCGCTCAGCCAGCGGCCCTTTGAGCAGCGGTTTGGGAAGTCGCAGCTGCTGCTCCCTCACAGCGTAGCTCAGCACCTGTCTGTCGGAGTAGTGCTTGTAGGGCTGGCTGCCGAGCTCAAACAGCTCCCACATCGTCACGCCCAGAGACCTGCGACACGGGAAGTCATGCGGGCTGTGATGATGAAGCACAGTGTTTATCACCACGTGAGTGTGTGTGTGTGTGTGTGTGTGTGTGTGTCCTACCACATGTTGCTCTGCGGCGTCTGCTCAGCCACCAGCAGGTTCCCGTGCACCTCGTCCACCAGCTCCGGAGCGATCCAGCGCAGCGGCACGCACGTCTGATCCGATGTCACGTAGTAATCGTCCTGACAGGAGGGACGGATGGAAACAAGTTCTGCTTCACGTCACACGCTTACAGTCTTCTTCATTCTTTTATTCGGATGAGACACTGCATTAGTCATTATCGTTTGCATGCCTGGTTGTTGTGGTAGACAGACCTTGTACTTGCTCCGTGCCAGGCCATAATCTCCAATCTTCACGGAGACATCAGCCGTCAACAAGCAGTTCCTCAAAGCCAGGTCACTGGTCAAAAAGGCAGATCTTCAATGTTTAGTAACATGCAAAGAACATGTGTATTTAGGCACAACAACATTTACCGTAGCAGCCCTTCATGAAAGGTATATGCATATGTATAATTCATCTTCAGAAGGGGAGGATCACCGCCTGCAACAAAATCACTGATGCTGGAGTCTTTCAGTCTATAACTCAGGCAGCACCAGGATATTGTTCCATGAAGCAACCTGGGCTACGCTGTGTTCATTCCGACTCACGTCATGTGTATCTATTAGCAGAAATAGCTCGCTACCTGTGCGTGAAGTTGTGTTTGTGCATGTGCAGGAGTCCCGAGGCGATGTCACAGGCCATGCGCTGAAGGATCAGGGGCTCTGGGGTCATGCTTTCTGAGGTCCTGCAGCTTCTCAGGTAACCCTTCACATCCCCCTGGACGTAAGAACACATGTGTTACAGTCTCTGACCACTGGGGGGCGGTATCGCCCAATGGAAGCCACCTGTCTCTGGCCGTATTAGAACCATTCCCATCTGAAGGAATTATAGTTGTTAAAATGGTCTCCTCGAAAGAGGAGCTCACACTAAATGAATCACTTCACACAGGTCTGGTTACATCAACGTGCATCCCTAAACGTCATGACATATCTCCAACATGGCCTCAGAGCATCCCACTCTCAGATGTTACTTAACATCCATCAGGGATTTTATTGGAACACGACGTGCGGCTTTGGATCCTCACCAGTGGACAGAACTCCATCACCAGCAGGTAGGGAGTCACCTCGGTGCACTGGGCCACACACTGCAGCAGGGCCGGGTGCTGGAGGCCGCTGCAGAGCAGAGGAGCAGAGGAGGAGCGTGAGGTAGAGCGGAGGAGCCGAGGAGGAGCGTGAGGTAGAGCGGAGGAGCCGAGGAGGAGCAGAGGAGGAGCATGAGGAGGAGCAGAGGAGGAGCAGAGGAGGAGCATGAGGATAAGCAGAGGACGAGCAGAGGAGGAGCATGAGGATGAGCAGAGGAGGAGCAGAGGAGGAGCATGAGGATAAGCAGAGGAGGAGCAGAGGAGGAGCAGAGGAGGAGCATGAGGAAGAGCAGAGGAGCAGAGGAGGAGCGTGAGGTAGAGCGGAGGAGCCGAGGAGGAGCGTGAGGAAGAGCAGAGGAGCAGAGGAGGAGCGTGAGGTAGAGCGGAGGAGCCGAGGAGGAGCAGAGGAGGAGCATGAGGAGGAGCAGAGGAGGAGCAGAGGAGGAGCATGAGGATAAGCAGAGGACGAGCAGAGGAGGAGCATGAGGATGAGCAGAGGAGGAGCAGAGGAGGAGCATGAGGATAAGCAGAGGAGGAGCAGAGGAGGAGCAGAGGAGGAGCATGAGGAAGAGCAGAGGAGCAGAGGAGGAGCGTGAGGTAGAGCGGAGGAGCCGAGGAGGAGCGTGAGGAAGAGCAGAGGAGCAGAGGAGGAGCGTGAGGTAGAGCGGAGGAGCCGAGGAGGAGCAGAGGAGGAGCATGAGGAGGAGCAGAGGAGGAGCAGAGGAGGAGCATGAGGATAAGCAGAGGAGGAGCATGAGGATGAGCAGAGGAGGAGCAGAGGAGGAGCATGAGGATAAGCAGAGGAGGAGCAGAGGAGGAGCAGAGGAGGAGCATGAGGAAGAGCAGAGGAGCAGAGGAGGAGCGTGAGGTAGAGCGGAGGAGCCGAGGAGGAGCGTGAGGAAGAGCAGAGGAGCAGAGGAGGAGCGTGAGGTAGAGCGGAGGAGCCGAGGAGGAGCAGAGGAGGAGCATGAGGAGGAGCAGAGGAGGAGCAGAGGAGGAGCATGAGGATAAGCAGAGGAGGAGCATGAGGATGAGCAGAGGAGGAGCATGAGGATAAGCAGAGGAGGAGCAGAGGAGGAGCAGAGGAGGAGCATGAGGAAGAGCAGAGGAGCAGAGGAGGAGCGTGAGGTAGAGCGGAGGAGCCGAGGAGGAGCGTGAGGAAGAGCAGAGGAGTAGAGGAGGAGCGTGAGGAAGAGCAGAGGAGCAGAGGAGGAGCAGAGGAGGAGCAGAGGAGGAGCGTGAGGAACAGCATAGGAGCACAGGAGGAGCAGAGGAGGAGCATGAGGAAGAGCAGAGGAGCAGAGGAGGAGCGTGAGGTAGAGCGGAGGAGCCGAGGAGGAGCGTGAGGAAGAGCAGAGCAGCAGAGGAGGAGCGTGAGGAAGAGCAGAGGAGCAGAGGAGGAGCAGAGGAGGAGCGTGAGGAACAGCATAGGAGCACAGGAGGAGCAGAGGAGGAGCATGAGGAAGAGCAGAGCAGCAGAGGAGGAGCGTGAGGAAGAGCAGAGGAGGAGAGGAGGAGCGTGAGGAAGAGCCGAGGAGGAGCGTGAGGAAGAGCAGAGGAGCCGAGGAGGAGCATGAGGAAGAGCAGAGGAGGAGCGTGAGGAAGAGCCGAAGAGGAGCGTGAGGAAGAGCCGAAGAGGAGCATGAGGAAGAGCAGAGGAGGAGCGTGAGGAAGAGCAGAGGAGGAGCGTGAGGAAGAGCCGAAGAGGAGCATGAGGAAGAGCAGAGGAGGAGCGTGAGGAAGAGCAGAGGAGGAGCGTGAGGAAGAGCAGAGGAGGAGCGTGAGGAAGAGCCGAAGAGGAGCGTGAGGAAGAGCAGAAATCCGAGCAGAAAGACGAGTGCCAGGTGAGAGGAGGACATAAATACCGGAAAGGCCGGGCCTCCTCCAGGAAGTGCATCTGGTCCTGCACGCTGCCGCCGGCTCTCAGCTCCTTCACCACCACCTGGGTGGTGTTCAGGCCTGCGTTCACCTCCCCAAGCAGAACCTGAAACAGTCCACACGGAGACGCGTCAACGCACGGAGGAGACGGGTGGACAGACACATCTTACACAAACTAACCCATTGGAGCATGGAGAGGAGGGGGGGGCAAGGACCAACCAAACGATGGGAAGCAGTCATGCAGGGGCTGAGGCGGGGGGGGGGGGAATCCAAAAGACAGACAGAGCACACAGATGGACGTACCCAGTGAAGGTACACAAGGATGGAGGACGCACGCATGTTCATGAGTGGACACACAGAGGGGCAGAGAGAAGACCGCGTGTTATAGCACATGATGGAGGGTAACAGGCCACACCCACTCACACCTGGCAGGTGCACCGACCTCCTCCTGAACACGTGATGGAGGCTCGTTTCTACGTTACGGAGATGCAGGCGACACAAGTGGGCTTACCTTCCCGAACCAGCCATTCCCGATCTCCTTCAGGTAGAGGAGGCTGTGGCGGCTGAGATCTGAGGACACAAGGTGTCACAGTTAGAATCCTCCCCCACCAGGTGTCACAGTTAGAATCCTCCCCCACCAGGTGTCACAGTTAGAATCCTCCCCCACCAGGTGTCACAGTTAGAATCCTCCCCCACCAGGTGTCACAGTTAGAATCCTCCCCCACCAGGTGTCACAGTTAGAATCCTCCCCCACCAGGTGCTCCCCACGTTTAGCAAAAGCTGCAACCGTTCCAGTTAGCTATCAGCGATCAGCAAAGTCTGCATGCATTCTTTTTTTTAATCAAAGTTACATTATGGAATAAAAGAAATGCCATGCAGTCTTTTCAAATAAGTCATAAGGCATCATGACGGAGCAATGAATGCAGGATGGATGTTTATTGTGATGGATCACACAACTCAAGTTATCAACAATGCTCATCGATTTTCAAAACCATTAGTGGATCGATTGAGACGATATGGCTACAATGTTTGCATGTAACACGATGCAACCATTAAACCCATTCATTTATTTATTCATGCAGCCTTTATTTAGCCGGGCTAATCCAGTTAAAATGAACCTTTCACAAAGACGTTTGTTGCTAAAAGCTTTCAGCCCAACAAAGATGAAATGTTAAATGTTAGAAATGGCATAACGAAGGTAAAAAAAATGATTTCCATTCCATTGATTAATCTGTAGAATAATCAAGTTTGAATCGTCGTATCAAAAGCAGGTTCTAGAAAGGAAAAAACGAATTGTCCCTATGAGAGACGTTTGCTGCTATTTACACTTTTACGTATAACAAATAACATTTAACAGTTAAAAGCTGAAGACAATTTGAAAGACAGAAGAAAACGAAATCACAATTTAAACAAGAAAAAGGCTTTAAAGAGTTTTAACGATGAAATGAAATCATGATGACGTCATGATGCTAACAGAGATCCTTATTTAACTTCCAGCTCAGAATATCAAAGTTCAAAATATACAAAATAATTCTGTACAGAAAGTCCTGGAATAATTCTTGTGGATTTTGTCACCAAACACTTTATTGTATAAGCAGGTGAGGTGACGCACCGTGTCCAGGGTCCTAAGTGCTCCTGAGGAATCCGTCTCTAAGAGGACACGTCCGTCCCCTGTTCCTCCATCACGTCTTCTTCTCTGAGCCGACTGCATCTCCGGCAGCGTCCCCCGAGGACTCCAGTCCCCCCCGCCCGTCCCGGCCCGGTCACATGACCGGGCCCCCCCTTCTTTCTGTCACACTCAGACTCTGGGTGTGGAGGGAGACAGGCAGGTCTTTGTGGTGCTGTTGCCCCCCCACCTCCTCCTACAGACTGTCGCACAGTCAAGTCCCTGTGTGGAGGCCATGTTGGACACCACTGCCCCCCCCCACAGACGGGTCATTCCTGACACCCACTCGGCAGCCATTGTGTGGCCGCCCCAGTTAGAACCAGTTGGTGAAATCATATTAGAAGTGAAACAACCCGCTGAAGCAACACGTGTCTCTCAGCACACTGACTGGGTTCCCGTTCCCGAGCTGTGTGCTCCGTCTCTCTCTGAAGAACGCGTCCAGCTTAAAAGCCTTTATGGAGCTGCACAGCGGCTGAGCCCCCGAATGGAATCCCCACCATGCAGCGCGCGAGAGGCGCCGAGCGCTGCAGCTGTCTCATGACGTGACCCGATAAGACGGCGATGAGGTAGAGGAAGATGTGACGGAGGACAAACTCTCAGTGCGAGCAGCTGCATCGAGGCGGGGTCCTGAGACCAGGGACTAAGCCCAGTTCATCCTCCCCCAACACATCCACCTCTCACGGAGCATTAGAGCTTTGAAACACGATACGGATCCAGCAGCATGTCTGTTAATGGCGATAACTGCTCAGAGAGCATCTTTGTGATGTCAGTGGGTGAGGCAGTAACCACATGGTTTGCATTATTTCTCAGAGGACAAAGCATGTGTTAAAGGCCCAGTTCACCATGAACACGGTGTCTCACTCAGCCCTCAACAAGTGGTCTCAGCCCCTGCACGGATGCCTGCTTCTGGAACCGCATCCACCAGGAGTTCTTCTTCTATCACACGACTCCCCGTCCGCGAAGCATGACGTCCATATACAGAAACACAGACAGGGATAAGACGGGATCTCCTGAACGCGCCCGATGTTCACTGCTCAGCAGCTCTCATTGAACCCTCCATGCACTGCCTGTAACGTCTGAGGTCACATCTGACGTTCCGTTAACGCCCCCACACTGGGGAGTCATTAGGTCATCGCTGACACACAACGAGCACCGTTGTCCCCCGCAGGCGGAGCGACTGGGATTCTCTCGCTGGGGTCGCGTGCTCTCGGATGCCGGACGTTCCTCGTGGCAGCAGCGTAGGCCGGCCGCCTGCACGTTGTTGCGTAACAGGCAGATGTTTGTGGGAGAGAAGGACTGCTCCGTCCTGTGGGGACCTGCAGGGAGGAGTTGTGGGACGGGCGGAGCTCACTCTGTGACTCACACCAGATGCAAAGCTCTCCTCGCTCCCTCGGTGCTTGTGTAACACATGTTCTGCACGTGTGCATCAGTTCAAACAAAGGAGGATATTTATTATCATGTTTCATCCCTTTCAGCAGCGGAAAAGTGTAAAGCTGCCAATATCTAGAATGGGGATTTTAAAGAAAATGGACGTTGAAAACAATTTCCCTTCTTTAAAACTCAAGGCTCCATGTTTCTTCATATTAAATGCAGAAATAAACTGGTCTCACTTCTTTTTGAGTTGATTTCCTCTCATTAGAAACATCACCTGGTTCCCAACAGATGCAGTAAGTAGAAGAAGTGATAAGAGGGGACCCACCTGGAGGAGGCGGTTGCTTGGCGACCGTCAGGGACACCTCGGTGAGGGGCAGGATGTAGACGTCCGGGCGTCCCTGGGAGGCCGGCGAGGCCAGAGTGGACATATCTGCATGGTACTCCTCCCCGTCCACATTCCGGAATTCCTAAAAAATAGATGCAAAGAGGCCCGGAGGGGTCAAAGGTCACGGCAGTGGACTCGTGACTGGGAACCGTTAAGGCCTAAAGCGCCGTTAGGGGCGAGATGGAACCCAGATGGGGCCCACGGAACATCACAGCTTGTTGCCGCAAAAGATTATTTGTGTTTACAAATATAAGCCTGAAGCTTCCAGGGCTGAGATCCAATCTGGAGCTGACATCAGCTTCACAGACCTCGAATGGCACCAAGCAGAAGATCAAAGAATCTACTGATGAACATTTACCATCAATAGGAGCTGTTGGGATTCACTCAAAAAAGACACAGCTTTTTCCATCCCATGATGGCAGTTGACAAAGATCACTTTCATTCTAAATACCTTTTCTTTAATTAGCTGGATCGATTCACTGGGCGCAGCTTTTCCCCCAAAACTACCCTGTACTGACTCGTTGTGCTGATATACGATTAATAATGTGAATTAACTAAGAGGCAGAACAGGGAGGAGGAGGAGGAGGAGGAGGAGGAGGAGGAGGAGGAGGAGGAAGAGGAAGAGGATTTGAGGAGGAGGAGGGAGTTGGCTGCATCCACAGAGCGGATGTCAGAATAAAAGTCTCTTATTTGGAGAGTGGTGATGTCCTAACACTGGAAAAATGTGACCTGCTGCAGCCCTGTGCAAAACACACACACACACACACACGTTACACACCCTCCTTTGGCCTCATATCCAAATCTTCACACGGCCGCGCTCGCCCTCCCATTCGCCATATGGTTTCACTTCTCCACCTCCTCACACACACACATACATGCACACACACACTGAAGCAGAAGCAGCAGGCGAAGTGAGAGACTCAAGAGCGTTTTAGATTTTCAATCACTTCAATAAAACCAAATAAAAACATACATCTAGTTTCAGTGCCGGCCCGAGCCTCTAGGGGGCCCTAAGCGGGATTTGATTTGGGGGCCCCCCTCCCACCACGCAGAGTCACCTGTGCTAGAAGATTATTGGCACAAATGTCACGCTATGATGTTATAGCGACAATGATAAACGAATACAGTGAGGTTATAATACAAAAGTAGGGCTGCTTGCAGCTCTGAACGGGCCTTCGCCTCCCCCTGCATGTCGGGGGGGCAGGGGTCAAAAAGTGAAACGAGAAGGAAAGAAAGTCTGGTCCCAGGCAGGAATCAAACAGAGGGGGCCCCAAGCAGCCGCTTAGTTCGCTTATGCCTCGGGCCGGCCCTGTCTAGTTTTTTACATAAAAATCAGTTAAGAACAATATCTTGAGTTAATAAGTTAAGAACAACATCACAGGACGATTTGTTCCTTAAGCTGCACAAGAAACACAAGAGACAGAAGAGACACAAGAGACAGAAGACACACAAGAGACACAAGAGACAGAAGACACACAAGAGACACAAGAGACACAAGAGACAGAAGAAACACAAGAGACACAAGAGACAGAAGAGACACAAGAGACACAAGAGACACAAGAGACACAAGAGACAGAAGAAAGCGAGCAGCCACCTTCCTGCTGGAGACGAAGGAGCCGCCTTCAGTCAGCTTACCTTCTTCCAGAGGCCTCGGCTTCGGCCTCAGCATCTCAACCTGTTTCAGGTGTCCTCACACACCCTTAACACACGCACACACACACACGCATGCACACACACACACACACACACACACGCACACGCGCACAGACTGCAGGGCAGCAGGAGCTGTGCTTCTGGAGGACATGGTGGTTGTGCAGAGAGAGGCTCATTGTTGAGGAGAGGAGAGCTGACCACTGAGGACGGAGGAAAGGGGAGGAAGGGGGAGGAGCCCCGTGTCCCAGTTCGCAGGCCACGCCCCCGCTGAGTGTCGTCTCGTGGGGGAGAAGAACTGAGCCCCCACAGAAATGTGAGGGAGAAAAACACAAGTGGGAGGAAGAGGGTGTTCACATTCTATGCATGTGACATCACTCCCTCTCTCCTCCTCTGCTTCTCTCGCTCGGCCAAAAGCCAGAGAACATCTGCCCCCTTCCCCTGGAAACCATGGCAACCAACACGTTCATCCTGCACCTTCATCTTCCTCAGTGAAGCTGAAGCTTTGGACAGTTGGAGCGTTGCGTCCATTGAGCATCACAATCCCCCCCCAGGCATCAGGATCAGCTTAGAAAGCAGCCGCGTGGCCGTTGTGCGTGTGCACACTGTTGTGTTGATGAACCCTAAAAACAGGAACTAACACAAACCAGTTTCTCATCTTTCCTGTTTGTAAAAGCCATGAAGCTTCTCCAGTTTATTTTCCTAGAATTCCCTCTTCCTGTGATGGGAGGGGCCGAGTGCACTTCCAGATGGGGCCCTGAGGCCTCATGGGTATGCCCTTCCTCACGCCCCCCCCCCCCCTCGCTCACACCCTGACAGGCCCAGTGGACAGGATGTTGTGCAACATGCAGACTCTGCAGAGATGGATCGTCTAACACAACTTCTATAATGATGCGACGTCACATAGTTGTTTGCAGTGAGGACGTGGTTTTGTATTGACGGGCTGGAACCAATTTAACTTGATATTGTGTTTCCACAACACTTAAAAGTTACCACATGTAAAGTGATATCATGCTATTTTGTACCGTGTTAAACGTCAGCAGCTTCGTCTCCTTCAAAAGCACATTTAAAATAATCAGGTTCAAGGGAAACACATCTACAAAAAGAAACAAAAAATTGAAACGTATTAACGTTCAAATACCTTTGCTGTGAAACAAGAACACACATGGTGTTTCTGCTGATGGGATGTTTGGTGCATCCACAGTGTGCATAAGAAATCTACTGGCACACAAAGAAGGAGATGCTCCTCAGGACTTCACTGAATGAGAAGAACCTTAGCTGGTGGCGAGTCCTGTTGACTCGGGAACATCGACGACGTGTTCTACCTCTGTGTGCCTCTCTGTGCACTGGACACCATGCAGGTCTGATGGAGGCCTGCAGCAGGGACGTGCACGAGGCCAAAGCGGGAGTCGAGTGCAGGTATCTGCAGCAAACCTTGTGTGCCCGCGGTCATCTTCATGCATCTTCATGCCTCCTACGTGTGTTCAGGAGAAACGGCTGGCGAGGAGAGACCCACCTTGAAGCCGGTCTTGCGTTTCTTGCAGCAGAGGCAGGTCAGCATGAGAAGACGAAGGTGAAGACGCCCGTGAGGGAGATGGCCACCACGGCCAGGGAGGAGGACCAGGACAGCTCGCTCAGCGGAGCGCCATCTGCAGGACACAGAATGCACGTTAGAGCTTGTGTTCAATGAGATTCGAGCAATAAAAGGTTCCACCTCGATGCGCTTTCATCCTCACTTGAAACGTTTGGACAGAAGCTCATGAACTGACTTTATACTTGTGATTTACAGCTCGTCCTCATGTTTCTGCTGAAGAGTACAGATTTTACACTGTCGTGTTGTAAAAGGCCTCACAGAAAGAGCCTCCTGCTACGACAACCTGTGTAATGTGATAATAAATAACATAAAAGCAAACATGGAAGAAGAGCTGGTCAACGTAACACTGCAACATGGCTGACGAGACAATGAAACACTCTGAGGACCCCCGAGGGTCGTTTGGCAGGATGAAGGATCAACAAGGTCCTGCAGAGTCCGAAGAGGATGACTTTTACGGCAGAATAGATGAAATCGAATTAAAAGAAAGTTATGATTAGAACGGTTTGTGGATTCCTCTGCAGTGTTTCTGTCCTCAGCTGCAAAGCAGACGCTCACATTCTGAACCGCTTACATGCGTTCCTTACAACCTCCTGAATAATATCTTCTTTTTTATTTGAGCAGTGCAAGATTTTTTTTTTTTTGGAAGCCTCCTGCGATGGCTTCCAAAATGCAACGGTTACCACGGAAACAGATTGGATGGAAAGCCGTGCAGGATTTCCTTCAGCTGTAAATCTCTCTCACACTGATTCATGCTAACAGCAGTGCCACCCACCTCCACACACACACACACACACACACACACACACACACACACACACACACACACATTGCTGATCTCAGGAAGCTCTTAGTGTAATTGGAGTGTTGACACTGTTGTTCAGGACGCAGAAAGTAAAAGGACATTTGTTCCAACAACAATAATATGCAGATGTGACAGTGAAGTTCAGGTTCAGCTGGATTCTTGAGGCACAAAAGTGTCCATGAAAAGTGCAATATGAGGCAACATGAAGCCGAGTGGGACCAGGAAGTAAAATCTATCGACTGCTGAACTGAAATCGAGACAGAGAGCTTCATCTGCTGCTCGTCGGAGTGTGGACGCTTTCTTCTCTCCTGCTACTCGATGCAGGAAGCTGCTCGGAGGCCACTTTGAGCCTCCTGATGACTAAATGATGAAGCATGAGGACACGGGAGGAGGGAACAAAGCAGCTGAGTAAAGAAGAAGAGGAGGCTGAAGGGCTGTTTACTCTGCAGCCCCTCTACACAGACCGGAGCTATCGGGAGTGTTGGACTCCATCATAGTCTGCTGCAGAGACATCGCTCAGCTCCGCTGTCCTCTGGCTGCCATGACGACCGTTGGAACGCAGCTACAGAACCATTCCAAACACCCGGCCTCCGGTTGTCCTCTGGCGCCTCACAGCAGCAGCAGCAATGCGCTACAGGAAGTCACATGTCCATCAGAGACGTGTCTCTGCTGCAGCTGTGGGACGGTTACATCCTGTGACTGCTGCTCTGGTCCACTCAGGGGACTCGGCAGGAAGTGTATCTAAGGGACCGTAGACGCCCCCCCTCCCTCCCCCGGCCATGTTACTGCTTCATTGCTGGAGACATTTCAGAGGATGTTGGACGTGAAGCTGTTACTTTCAGGATGAGGGCCAGGATTTCTCCACAGGACGTTTTTCCGTTTTTGTCTCCCATGTCGGCATCCTCGATAAATTAAATCCGATGGCCAGGAAGCCGTAGAAGCAGGACATGAAAGGTCAGAAGAGCTAGTGGAGCAGAAAGGTCTGATTCGGACCCAGAATGCTCAGGAAATGATCAGAATAGACTTTCCTTCAGAAAATGACTGCAGGGATATTAATAAATAGTTTAATCTGTATTAACGTGACTCCATGACTCCATCAATGGTAAATACTGCTGCATAATAATAATAATAAGGAACTCATTATTAGTATTAGGAATTTATGAATACAGCTACTAGGCCGTTGTTAATGCAGAGCAACGTGACACAGAGCCTGCAGACGCACCGCGGGAACGAAGCAGGTCAAACACCCTAAAAATAAACACCAGTGACACTGAGTGACGGAGACGAAGCGTCTCGCTCTCAGACTGCACAGTCGGTCAAAGCAAACACTGCTCCTGATGATGATGATGATGAGGAGGAGGATGATGAGGATGATGACGACGGGTGGAGCCGAGAGTCAGAATAAGTCACATTCTGTCAACAACAGGACCAAACGTGCATCATATGATCTGAAGCTCGGGGCAAAGAGGGACAGAGACACACAGAGGGACAGACTGAGGCCTGTAAACACAGCTTCTGACGCGTTGCACTCATCAGCGGGCTGCAGTTTTTTTAACCCTGGTTTCCATGGTGACCGCTTAGCATAGCTTAGCATAGCGTAGCCCAGCTTAGCAAGGAGAGCCGCGTGGATGCATCCCCTCAGGGAGCATTGCTCTACGCCAGCATGGCAGGAGGAGCTCGTCATGATGTTTGTGCTTCTCATCTGGATGAATCTTCTCCGACTCGTCGAGCAGAGGAAATATTCACCACGCAAACGACTTCCTCCAGGTTCCACTACATGTGCTTGATCTCAGATCGACTCCTTGCTTTTCTCACTCGTTTGTATGTATTTATTTGGCGTCTCTGTCTTTCCCCAAACATCTCTGTCCGTTTGTCCCAGCGAGGAGGAGCAGCACTGATCTCTTCTCCCATCTCACGCTCAGACGTTGCGTAACGCGTCATTGGGCTCGTTTCATCCTTTCGCCAGAACCCGCCTGCCATCATTTTGCATGTTGTTTTGTCGAAGCTGTGGGCAAAAACGTGGTGAACGAAAAGACCATAAAGACGGGGACGCTTAAGGGCGGGGCTACCTCCTGATTGACAGGTCTCTACCGAGGCGATGGCGGTCTGGGAGGTGAACCCTTGACACAGAAAGTCCTGGTCACCGCTAAATGTTTTATTTTGTGTTCTGTTCTCGCTTTACCATTTCTTAACAATTCTATAAAGACAAAACACAGCAAATGCAAAACGCCAACTTGAAGCCCCTGGTGACTACGAGCATCTCTTCTATCCAGTCAATGGTATCACTTTAGCACAATAATGAACACATGAATAAAAGAACCACACACCTCAAGATGACGATGGATGATGGACGTGTGAAATGAAATCCCAGTGGAATGTTGACACAAATAGGGTTTAAAGACACAAGCAGGCTTTTCCGTCTGGAAGGAAACCGCATCACTGGATCAAGTCACATCTTTTGGAAATGAACACATGATTACTGCAGAGGGCAAGAAACTGACTTTTGTCTTTTGTGTTGATATTCTTCCAGTTTCACCACTTGAAAGCTGCCGCGGCGCCTAAGAGAGAGGTCGTGCTGCGTGTCTGCCGCCATTATGCACAATCCCAGGAAGCCTGTCAGCCGTTGCCATGGAGACGCTATTAGTATATGAGGAGGAAATGGTTTCATGGGCAGGAACACTAAGCGAGAGACATAATTCAACATGTGACGAACACCTTACAGGCTGCTTCATGTGACTGAGGTGAGCTGCTTCTGGTCTGATAGACTCAATGAATACTATGAATATAGTATAGTATATAGTGAATATATGAACATAAAAATGTTAGGCTTTATTTTCCATGTGCATGGCCCCGATTGGTTTCTCACATAACCGGTTGGAAAGAGCAGAGGTTGAACTTGGAGCTAGATAGAAGTTTAAACATACATTTATACTAATATTATCCTGTTAGTACAGACACCTCAATCTGTGTTCCTTGTTGATGTGCCTTTAGTCATTAATGCCACACGCTGGGAAAATGAAATGTGGGCGGAGTGTCTGGAGGATTGGGGGGGTCCAGCTCGCTTCCCGTCTCCCACGTCAACGATGTTCTAACTAGATGAGCTCATCTGTGACCGACGCAGAGAGAGGAAGAGCCCAAAAGTAGAGGCCGGAGACAATGCTGGCACACAACGTGCACTTACACATCCGCCCACGCAACAAATCTTCCTCCTCATTCCATCCGAAACCGACTTGTGCAAACACAGTGTTCTTCCACACGCTCGCTGACTTACAGCGTCACACGAAGCGATGAGCATCTCCTCAGCCTCCATCACTGCATAACATGAATAACCAAACTCCGTCCCGTGTGGCGTGCAGATCATAACAGAGAGAGAGAACTCGCTCAGACCACACAAAGAGTTCTTAAATGATGAATTTACCTGTAATGAATAACTGCACTGATTCAGTGAGGTGTGTTGCCGTGGAGACAGTGAGAGACGTGTGATAACCACTGACGCATGTGGTGGCGTCTCAACAGTGTGGGTGGTCAGTGTCTTTCAGCTCGCAGGTCAACCGACCGCACGGAAACCACAAAACCGCGTTGCCTCCACGCGGCTCTCAACATGGCGACAGCGGAGCTCAGAGCGCAAACAATGGCAGCAGTGCTAACAGAGCTAACGGAGCTAACGGAGCTAACATTGCATAGCCCCATGAGCTCAGCACAGACCAGAGATGCACGCTCACGTGCACTAACGCGCTATGTGAACAAAGCCAGGAGAAGCTCTGATAAGAGGACACACAGACGGAGAGGGACTTCATCCTCACCTCCTCGTCTGTGTCGAGACGAACACAACATTCATTCTTAGAATCTCGCAATGACTCCCTCTAAAGCTGAGGCCCAACAGCCAGCTGTGACACTGGGGGCCCCGGAGGCTCGGATCGACTCAGGTGTCCACTCTGCTGATCGGCCGCTGAACGCAGCACAGAGGATAACTGCATCCCTCTCCATCCCAACATCCATTTGCGTTAATGCTGCAGCTGATAGGCCAAAGAAGAAGCAGGAAATGAAATCATGCCACAATTACACGGGCAGGCAAAGTAATAAAAGAAGTAATAGCATGCATGAGTTCATCCGGAGAGCAAATTGTTTTATTTTGAGGCAACTTATCGGAGTGATGAGACCGGCAGCCCGAGACGGTCGGCCTGTCGGTCCGTCGTTGTTTTCAATAATTTACGCCACGGAGGAAATGGAGGATGGAAGATGGATGTGATGACAAGAGTATCACTACTGAATGGGACAGAGATTTAGAGAGCGTGGTGACACGTCCTCGTGGCCATAATAGGACGTTTTGCATGGCTTAGGTTGTAAAGTTCACTCCCTCCTCCTCCTGCTCTGCGTCTACTTCAGCCGACGCACAGAAGGAACCCGAAACCTGCATTCTGTAACATGACAACAACATCTCTCTGGGATCTACAGATGAGCGGTAAGATGTTTGAATGTGACACTAAGATGGACTAAAACACCCGATGAATCAAAGATCTGCATCAAAAGAAATAAAACAATGCGAAGCATCAGAAAAAATGAACGGAACCAAAGCAGATTCTGAAATACAACAACCAGTGATAAAACAGCTGATCATCACTATTATGATTGTTGATTCATCTGAAAAATTGCCTTCATGATTAATCAATCAATATGCAAATCTGTAAGAGCGTGAAATCACTTTTTAGCAACACATTGGATGTGGTAATATAGTCAGAAAATGTCATTTTTAAATCACTTAATTAATAGTTTCTAGTTAGTTTATAGTTTTATCAGTAAAAACAAAACAGGAGAAATTCTTCATCTTTTTAACTAATTTCTAGAAACTATATATTAAGTGTGCAGTTTCCTAATGAAACCATGAAGATAATAAGAAGTATCCCGTTATATGACACAGTGTGAGATAGTTAATTCATCTTAAACTGTGCTGCCTCTTTTCTTCAACACTTACATGCATCTTCTGCATCTACTTTGACTTTCCTCGCTTCCTTAATCCAGGCCCAACGCTCAGCTCCGTGCCGGTGTCCTCCAGCACCTGCACCCGGTGGAGAAAGGGTGGAGAAAGTCCACCGGGCCATCAAACAAACCCATGAGAAGCCATGCAGCCGGCGGAGGGATGTGAAACCAGCCAGCACTGCCAGTAAGGAGAAGTCAGCCCCTTCACCCCCTCGCACAGCAAGCCCTGCATGGCCAGTGATGTCATCGCTACACCCGAGTGACGAGTGGAGATCCAAGCTGAAGGACCAGCACCTCATATTCCTAATATTTTGGTTGTTCGTTTGCATTGACATTGTAATGTTTTCTCTTCTCTATATTTGCCTCCAACAAACACAAACAACAGCAGCTCAGCGACGTCCAGTCAAATATTATTATCATCAGGATGGAATAGGAAATCTGCTGGAAGTGAAAACTGTGAGGACCCTCTTAAAAAGAAAACTATAATGTTTAATGAGTGTGCAACTGGTAGTAATGCGACAATCACAGTTTAATCTTGAAGAAAATAGTAATCTAGAAAACTAAAGCTGCTCGTCTCCTCTATACCTTTGCGATTAAAAAGTTAAAAAGAAGTAAAAAAAAAGAATGAGTAGAACCAACAGCCTCCTTAAACGTTCACAACATGACGGCAGGTGGTTTCAGCACATTGGTCAGCTCCAGCTCACGGTTTGGGTTTTTGTTCTTCTGGAGGCCGAGGCTGCAGTCGTTTGGACATAAACTGCATGTGTGAAATCGAGATGCTCTAAACATCGGATGGCTTCCCAGTTTACCATCTTAGAAGACTCATTGGGGGGGCTGCCACATCCACACGTGCGTAAAGGTTTGGAAGCAGTGGGCAGGTGTAACAAAAATAAAACTGTGTTTCTGTGGGAGCCGACAAACTCCGGTTTTATGTCCTGACGCTTCGGCTTTGGGGGAGAAAACCATTTTTTTCACTGCTGGAAACCATTGCTGCACCTTTCGGTTTCCATGGAAACCATCTGAACGACAGGCTGCTTATGCTGCATAACCATGAAAGAGCCTTTAGCTGTGCAGTGATTTCTGATCATTTAAAGAAGGATGCAAGAAGCAACAAGGCCATCTGCCTCCAATCATCATCTCCCACATTCCTGTTCTTCCCCACCACTAATAACAACAAGCGGCACCCTGGTCCAATTAGAGAAAGACTTTTTTCTCCCACACTTCATTTGAAAATTTCACCTTCACTTCTCCTTAACATGCTTTGCAGCTTTACACCCATCCGGCAGGAAAACTAATATAAGAGCTGCATATGATCTTTAGAACGTGCTGTTATTTAAACATTTTCCCAAGCAATGCAGAAATATACAGGACGCAAGGACAGACAATGAGGACAACTGCACCAATATCCATGTGTTGTAGTGTGATGAGAGGAACGTTTGGAGACGACAGAACGATAAAGTCCACGCAAAACAACGAGAGCGATTGAGCAGCAGCTTCATCTGACGTCGTGGTAGCGGCGGAATGTCGGCTCACCTGAGCTGAAATGGGAGCTGAGGGCGAAGCCGCGGCTGAAAACCACCGCAGACATCGTCACCAGGAGCACCAGCATCTTCCTATCGGCGGCTATGAAAAAAATTATTCGAAAGTAAAACCGCAGGCTGGGACGGCAAAGAGCGCGGCACCGCTGATTCCGGAGCGCAGCGTCATTTGTCCGCAGGCTCGATCCGCGCGCACCTACATCTCACACCGGCGTCATCGAGACGGAGCGGCGCTCCTCCTCCGGTGAGAAGTCACCGCAGGCCGAGGCCGCTGGATGGCTGTCTTCCTCCTGAAGGACGAGGACCACGAGGAGGAGGAGGACGACGAGGAGGAGGAGGACTAGTCGTCCTGTTCAGCTGTCAGGTTGCTGCAGAACGTGACTTCCCTCGTCACATCACCTGAAAGCTCTGAGCGCACAGGAGCACGTGACACTTCCACCGCAGAAAGTAGATTTTAAACGAATCGAAGGCCTCGAGCTGTCGGTCAGGAGCTGTCCGAGGTGCTGACACACCACAGCGCCATCTTGCTCCTCAATGCGCGCAAACAGGTCTATGGAGCGCGTTTTTGCGCCTGCGAGGGGGGAGGAGGAGGGAGGGGAGGGGAGGGGGGGGGGGGGGCTGTGAGAGGCTGATAGGCTCCCGTGCTTTCTATTTAGGTTGCAGCCTGAAAGTGGTGCACATTGCAGCGATGACTCGTGTGTTTTTGTGCTTCTGGGGGCAGAGCCTGGGATGTATAAATAACCCCAAACAGCCCCCATGAACACACTGTGATGTAACAGCAGAGAAAAGGCACAGAGCGGGCTCTCTTCTTCATACATGTTGGACGAGGCCCCCTCCCCTACCGGGTAACATTCATCCCCCTCCTCCCTCTTCCTCCCTGGCAGTAGAGGGAGTCACCTTTCCCTTGTGCATCTTTGCCCTCTTAAGAGGATTGTGGCAGAAATGTCACAGACTGAGATGCTGTTGAATTTGCATCGTATTGAATAAATCTATTTAGCTTCCAAAATAATAATGTAAACATTTGGTAATATCAAAACGATCACATCCTCATGGAGATGTTTCCATTTGCTGACTGGCGTATCATTTAAAGCCATGAGGGACTTTTTAGGCCAATAGAGACAGAGGAATACATCATTAGCGACCAGGACATAACTGAAGCCTTTTTTGTGCTTGGTTTTATTTTATATATTTTACTAAATTTGATCTGTGTCAGATGTACATGCAGAGGGTGAAGGATGTCACCCAGTCTCTGACTCCCTTTCAGACCAATTTCTTCTTAATAGAGTCTCAGTTTGATAAATAGGAACAGGACAGTTTATTTATCAGGTAACGGTTGCTATTTTCAGACATTGGAATCACAAAATTACTCTTAAATGTTTTCATTCCTCCTCTTTGACTGTCTTGTCATGTCTCTCTGATACATTCATTCATTCAGTCTGCTGTTTCCCTGGAAACAGAAACCTGAGGACAAGATGGATGTCTAAGCTGAGACGTCGTCAGAAGGGTTTGTGCTTTCTAGTCACTTCAAATCTCACATCCAATGGGAAGAGCATGAGGTTATTTATCACTGAATTTTCGTATATTGGTATGTAGCGCCTGCTGAGAATCCATGTCCTTCAATTAATCAATTTGTGCTAAATTTCTAATGTGTCTACAAAAACAGTAACACAACCTTTCATCCGGAAGTTAAACAAAACTCAAAGATGAGAAACGCGGATGAAAACAGCAAACGTTTTCTTTCCCGTCTGTTTGTCACAATGCGAGGTTGCCGACGCAGCAGGACCCAAACGCAGAGTTCACAGAACACGAGCACTTCCATCCGAGGGGCAAAACGCACAACCAGACAATGACAATGTTTTTTTCATTTTTTGGGGAGTTTTTCCTGTGCCGATGTGAGGGTCTTGGGACGGAGGATGTTGCATGTGTACAGACTGTAAAGCCCTCCGAGGCAAATTTGTAATTTGCGATTTTGGGCTATACAAAATAAAATAAAATGAATTGCATTGAATTGAATTGAATTGACACGACCAGGGACAACAGACTCACAGGGCTTAAATACACAGGGGACGTGCATGTGATTGGACACAGGTGGAAACAATCAGACAATCACAGGGGGAGACAGGACAAGGCAGGAAGTGAAGTTACTCCAGGGAGACCAGAAACATGAAACTACAAAATAAGACGGAGAGGAAGTGAACCCAAACCGTGACACGGTTATTGTTGCACCGTTGCAACGGGGAGAAATAATCACAACAGTGATTTTGTGGTGTTTCCTCCAGTGACGCATTCACCAGAATCGATATTACAAGCATTTACAACACAGACCATAACGGAACAATGTTTACATACGTGCGTCATTGACAGGCGACTTCACAAGATAGCTGATCAATCTTTGGATTTGTATTTTTCTTTATTTTTCAGAAATTATTATTATCTTCAAGGAGCAAATGTATCGTATCTTTGCAGTTCTGTTCTAGAATATAGGTTTGGAAAATAAAGCTTTTTAATGCTGTTTTTGTATCCGAGTCATCGATTAATTGGAAAAAATAAGCGACTGATTAATCGATTATCAAAACAATTGTTAGTTGCAGCCCCAGGTTGTGGAACCAAATGTTACGTACCTGCAATGGGGAGAAATCCAGACAATGCAGGCGAAGACAGAAACAAATGGATCCGCGCACAGCAGATGAAATACAGCGGACCAACTCCCAACATGGAAGGATAAACGGACTCTTTGAAACAATGACATCATCATCATCATTTGTACTTGTCGCTTTATTCTAGACGAACAAAGTAAAGTTTATTCACTTAAAGAACTGTTATTCTTGATGAGCGACTCTTTGCTGAGGATTGGCTTCTTTGTTGTTTGAGTATTAAAGTTGTTTCGTATCTTCTAGTTTACATGATGTTCCATGAGAAGAAAAAATGAAGATTCGCCCGACGCTGTCTTGCAACTATAAGGTCCGCTGCGTGTCATCGTCACGCCCCCCTGGCCCCTCTCACCCTCCCAAAACACATATAAAATTTGATTGCAACATATGGTGTGGGTTAGGGTTAGGGTTAGGGTTAACCCTTAGCACCATGTTTATTTGTTTTAATGATGATTTTATTTCACCACGATTTATTTCATTTTATTTGGTAAATGTTGAGAGAAAGATGTACACTTGAGGGCACCACTAGAAGGCGCCCCACACGAATTTGGCGCCTTAGGCGGTCGCCTTGATGGCCTATGGGGAGGGCCGGCCTGGCCCCACTCCACCTGCAAGTGGATCACTGACTTATTGCAGTTTTTTCATTGACCCTTTTCCAGTATGTTTTTACTTACTTAATTGAGGCCTTTTAGTCCTCTAGAACCTTTTATTCAGCGTTGGGTTGTATTTAACTCCAACCTCTCACTTTTGGTTATAAACTATTTGTTTAGGTAAATCTTCCCTTTGGAGTAAAACCTGATTATATAAAGCAACCAATGTCATCTTTGTTGGCCTTTGATTTAAAGATATTAACCTTTATATTTGGGGAGAGGGGGTGGATTTAGACCCTACCTAAAAGATGCTCTTTCTCCTCCTGTGGATCAACAATTAAGAAAGTGTGAGGACTGTCATCAGTGCTGTTTGCTCAGTGACGAAAAGGATGAGAAAAGTAGATTAGTTCAGGTAATTCTACTGATACTTACTCTATCATCCTGGAGATAATTATGTGATTCTCTGGTAGTTAACAGGTACAGTATGTCATATTTTACTATCTGGTGGTTTCAGATTGCAACCTACCAAATACACTTAGGTTGGATTCCAGTTTTCAAAGAGCAGCATGCCAAAACGTGAGGTCAGCAGGAACAATGAAAAGAGATTATTCAAAATGCAAATCAAGTGCTAAAATGATTTTATTCACCCAGAGTTCCTCTTCAACCGTAATGAAACACCCAAAGAGTCGTGAAAAGGTTTTTGTAGATTTCGAAACATTACACTGAGGAAAATGTTTTAAATACATTTATTTGTACATGGTTGATAGTTTACCTCCATCAAAGACTCAATGTGCTTTTATTGGAACGTCACTTTTCATAAAAAAGCCAAACATGAGACTTTTGACATATGATATCTATAAATAAGAACATGAGCAAGGACGATAAAACTGCTATGGTTTTAACCAAAATCAAAATCATTTCATGTGTTGATTCTCTTGTGATTATTCAACGTACCCTTTAGTATAAAAAAAAATCACAACTGATTGTTTTTTTTCGTGTGGATTTTCTTATGGCTCTTTAAATGTCTCCTTGCTCTAAATGCTTTTCCGCAAACATCACAACTGAATGGTTTCTCCTCTATGTGGATTATCTTGTGGCTCTTTAAATGTCTCCTTGCTCTAAATGTTTTTCCGCAAACATCACAAACGAACGGTCTCTCCCCCGTGTGGATTGTCTTGTGGTTTTTTAGATTTTCACTCTCTGTATAACTTTTCCCACACACATCACAACTGAATGGTTTCTCTCCTGTATGGATTCTCAGGTGACTATTCAAATTTCCCTGATATCTGAATCCCCTCCCACACACATGACAACTGAATGGTTTCTCTCCTGTGTGGATTCTCTGGTGACGAACCAAATTTCCCCGAAATCTAAATTTAGTCTCACACAAATCACAGATGAATGGTTTCTCCCCTGTATGAAGTCTCCTGTGTTTTTTCATAGCTCCACTTTGTACAAATCTTTTCCCACACACATCACAACTGAACGGTTTCTCTCCTGTGTGGATACTCTGGTGGGTTTTCAAATCGCTCTGTAGTCTAAAACTTTTCCCACACACATCACAACTGAATGGTCTCTCTCCTGTGTGGATACTCTGGTGGGTTTTCAAATCGCTCTGTAGTCTAAAACTTTTCCCACACACATCACAACCGAATGGTTTCTCTCCCGTGTGGATACTCTGGTGAGTCTTCAAATTCTTCTTTTCTGCAAATCTAATCCCACAAACATCACAACTGAATGGTTTCTCTCCTGTGTGGATCATCTGGTGTTTCTTCAAATCTCTCTTGCGTCTAAATGTACTCCCACACACATCACAACTGAATGGTTTCGCTACAGTGTGGATTTCCAAGTGCCCCCTTAAACCTCTCTTTTCTCTAAATCTAGCTCCACAAAAATCACAAATGAATGGTTTCTCTGTGTGGGTCGTCTCATGTTGCCTCAGATGTCGCTTTCTTGTAAATCTTTTACCACCAATATCACAACCATGTGGTTTCTCTCTCGTGGGAACTCTTGGCCGTGATTCTTTTTGCTTTAATTTCAAGCTTTTCTTACTACCAAAACAGCTGGAAGACTTTTTCCCAAAATGACACAGCATATGTCGCCTAAGAAACTCCTTGTAGTAAAACCCTTTACTACACTTAAAGTAGCTGAAGGGTTTGTTGCCAATGTTACAACCCACATGACATGCAAGGTTTTCCTTATGCCTCAGGGCAGGTGCAGCAGACTCCGGTGCCTTAGTCTCCTTGCAAACATTGTCCACATCTAGACTTTCAAGTCCAGAATCTGACAATGGTTCTTGACAATTATAACTCACTTCAGTCTGAGATAATTCTAAAGCCTTTCCTTTATCAGTATTTGGATGTGAAGGACTATGTGGCTGTAGGTTCTTAGCTGGTCTTGTACCACTACGGTCTTCTCCATCAGTTTTTATCTGCGTAGCTAATCTTCCGTCTGGAAGCTCCGCCTCTTTATCGTCCTCTGTTTGGCTTTGATGAAGCTGTGAGGTTTGAGGTTCGTCATCCTCACTCTTCACAGTAACTTCAACAAATTGAAACGTGTTAAAACGGGCCACCTCCAGCCCGTCATGCTGCTCTCCTTCTAGACTGGTGCAGACATCCTCCTTCTCCTCTTTCAGGCGGAGGGGCTCCTGGTCCTCGTCCAGGCGCTGATGGGGAACTTCTGCTTTGATCTGCAACAGCTGTTGAACATCTACAGGGAGCACATTATGGACAACTATGATTTCATACCAATATCAGAGCCAGCTTTCATTAGTGAGACAAGCACTGAATTTATATGAATAAAGAATTCTTAATTTACAAACACAGAACTTTATAATAAAAAATAAAAACAGCAGCGCATTGGTGCTAGAACTCTTTTCCCCACAGTTGACGGCAAAACAAAAATATGCCTTGACGCTTATCGAGTTGAAAAGTTCCACCGCAGCAAGTGGGTGTCTGGGAGTCAGAATCAGAACCCTTTATTTACAAAGTATGTTAAACATACAATGAATTTGTCGTGGCGGGTGGTGCATACATGGCAAATAAAATAAAGAAATACTTAAACAATAAGGTATGAGAGGCTGTACTTTATTGTCAATAATGTTACAGTTGAAGAGTCTTAGATCACCTAACAAGATCTCACACCATCTCATTCATTCATATTGCTCATGATTGTCCAGTTGCGAAAGCTTGCATTGCCTGAAAACGATAATTTACAGTGTTTGCGGCGATTGCCACCAAGCTAAAAGCTGAAATGACAACTAACTGTGGCCCAAATCTAACTTATTTTGAGTGCGCAGTGATATTGGTCAATGTCACTCAGGTCAATGTCAACAGGTACAGTACATTTTGGTACACCCAGCGACTCTCTACCAATCACAATGCTGGTTTTCATGTAAATACTGTCAGTCGTTGTCTTTGGCAGTAGGGCTGGGCAGAATACCTGTATTAAATTCCCATACGGTTTACAAGCGATGCTGGAGGAACAATGAGAGACCAGAGATGCAAAAGCACAACTAGTGCCCAAGGAAGGACATTTCTGCACTTATAATATTGTACCCATTTTAGAACATTATTCCAATTTTTAGAATGTCATTATTCACAAGTGTGCGTAATTAAATATCTGACGTTTATAACAAACCAAACAGTTTAAGTTATAGTTATTTAAGTACATTTATCAGTGATCACTACAAAACACAATGCGATGGGTAAGCGAGCGCACTGTAGCAAGATGGCCGCCATGCGCGGATGTTCCGACTCCGCTGTATTATGCCGCCGCCAAGCTGGACAAACCATAATTTAAGAGATGGCCCCGTGCGGGTTAGCAGCGGGATGTGCTCTATGGGAAGCGAGGCGGAGAACTCCTTTAGATCGTTCGCTTTTACCGGAGGTTTAAAACCGGGAAGGAACGCGACTCCAACAGCTAGCTAGCTAGACTCGTTCCTTCTCTGTGGCTACGCATAGGTATAGCTAACAGTTAGCTAGCTAATAGCTCGCTAACTAGCTAGCTAACCGTTGTCATAACGGCTAACCGTTAACTGAACCTATGCGGAGCCACAGCCGAACCAGACGATCTCTAAGAAACACGTAACCTCCAATAAACGATCTGAAAAGTGACTCAGCCCGCGAAATGAACATGAAGTCTGGTGACAAAGGAAAAGCACCGACCTGGTCGCTGTAATCGGACTTTGGGCTTAAAGGCAGCATCCAGCAGTTTGTATCGTCGCTCGTTTTCTCTCAAACGACGAAGTTCCTCCTCGTAATCTGATATTAATCCGTCAAGCAGAACCGATGTCTCCTCAGCGTCCACTCGCTGTCTCAGCAGCAGTCTCAGCGCGTGTAGTTTGGACATGGAGACAGAAGTCTTCTCCGCACTAAGAACGAACCTTCGTGTTTTGCATCAGCAACAACTGAGGAACCAACAGACGGCTTTTGCTACTTTAACTTCTGGTGCACTGACCGGTTTTCACCACTGGGGGCAGCAGCTCTCCCTTTCACATCGGATGCAGACATGTGGAACTGCAGCCGCATCCCTGAAGCAGGTACCTGACATTTTACTCCAGAGAAGCGGTTTATCTTTTAGTTTCTTAAAGATCCATTTAAACACAATGGCTGAACATTATTTAGCAGTGGAACATGATGCAAACTAAGTTAAGTTATGCACCATTATGCGACTAGACCAATAGAAAAGAAGACTCTCAAACCACATAAAATGAAACCAGTTTATTTAATTTAGATTTAAAAAATGGATTTCAATTTTCTGATGCGCTTTAAAATTGCCCTGTTCCTAATTTTCACTTTGTTAAAATACGATAGGGGTTTAGGTGACCAGGTCTTTGTCTGGATACGTGTGGACTCTAAATTGCACACAAAAAGTAAATGTTAAATACAAAAGTTCCCTGATTCCCAGTTTGTGTTTGGCTTCCTTCCTCCATGTGTCCTCATTGCTGGTATGAATGACATCAGATATCAATACTGAGGACCTGATGCCTGATGGAGCTAAAAAATAAATGTGGAGGAGCTTTGGCCCGTCAGCACCAAAGCTCAGAGAGTAGTCCAGATCCCACCTGACGAGTCCTCAGACACCTCCAACAAAGAGACTGTTGCTATGGAAACGTCCACAATACCCTCAGAAATTCACAGGTAAA
Organism: Apeltes quadracus; assembly: GCA_021346845.1. Lineage (NCBI taxonomy): Eukaryota > Metazoa > Chordata > Actinopteri > Perciformes > Gasterosteidae > Apeltes > Apeltes quadracus. The sequence goes on along the minus strand of CM037921.1, from coordinate 13,293,877 downwards.
TCCAAGAACAACTTAACTACTGATTCACATTTTGTAAAAAAGTCCAGTAGAACGAAAAGTACACTTGTGTGCTTAACAAAATGCAGAACAAAACAAAGACATCAAGCCCGTTTAGTTACATTCACATTCAGATCCAGAGGCTTTTCACTGTAAAACATGCATTCAGAGGATGTAATGTGAGTAAATGCGACTCATCGGCACTGGGATGAACATTGGTCGGTCATCGTACTTGGAATGGTGCTGAAATCCACCTCGTTTCACACCTCTTATGGCGTCACACCTGCAGGTTGTAAAGCGGCCTCGTGCTCGATGGTCATAAGGAGCTCACATGATACAAGAAGATTCCAGTCTGAATAAGTGTCTGATAAGCTGCAGTCTTCTTCCAAAGGTCACACCGCTCCTCTCCCTTTTATTCACAAAAAGGATCCTGCTGAACGATGAACTTAATTATTCTTTTTTTTGTTCAAGTAGAGATTTGAATTGAAGCAGGACTCAAAAGATGGCCCGTTTGGATTTTGTTGCAACGAAACTTTAGATGAGTCGGACCGAATGTAAATGTTTCACAGAAACTTGTAAACTTTGAAAAAACTGTGTGAAGTCTTTGCTTTGACGGTCATGCTGTCTGTATTAACACAAATTAATACACACTTCTTTACCCAAACATCCCTTCAAAGGAACCGAACAAAATATGAATCGGTTTATCGAACCTTTGTCTGCTTTTTGAAAACTTGACCATTTTCTTTAAACATCAAAACTACTAAAAACATATAAAACAAAAAGTAAATCTTCAATAAGCTGTCAATAAAAAGAAGAAACGCTCCTCGTTTCTCTTCTGCTACTTTTTCTTCATGTTGTGGCCGTTTTGATAAAAACGCGTCCCGTCACTGGACTTCCTGTCACGTGACCACGTGGTGCACCTGGATTCAGCGGTGCATGTAGAGCCGGATGAGGCCTTCCTGCTGCAGCTGCTGCCACAGAGCCATCTCCAGACGCAGGTCGTGGTTGATGAAGAAGCCCACCGGGCGGTAGCTTTTGTCGTAGTAGTGGTCCGAGTAGTTTGAGTAGTCCGGCGTCATGAAGCCGTACGCGCTCACCTGCATCAACACCAGAAGCACAAAGATGCTCGGGGTTAAACCGGTTCGGTCACGTCACAGATGCATCCGCACGCCATCAGGCGCTCCACAGTGACCCAACAGCTGAGTGACAGTGGGGAGGTGTTCCACCTGGTCGCAGGCGTGCAGCGCGGCCAGCAGCATCACGGCGCCCGTCGACGGCCGGTAAAGGGCTTTATATTGGGTTGTCAGAGTGCTGGAACGAAGGAATCTGGAAGAGACAAAAAGTCCAAAACCACGTTAGTGGATTCGAGGGGAGAATGAAGCCACACGCTCCTCCTGGTCGACCTCTCTGGATCGCTCTTCTCTTTTAACCTCATTTCCAACTATGTGACACGTGAGACGGGCTGCAGATAATCCCTCTCACCGGTTCCTGAGGTAACGGATGAAGTCGGGGTGGAGCATCTTCAGCTTCTCCGCTGACACGTCGGCTCCAAAGTACTCGGTCGGACTGTGGGATCAAATAGAGAAGATGTCATGGAGTACGACTGGAGACGTTTCCCTCTGAAGCACAAAGCGCCGCATCACTGTGGTCTGTCCTCTGGGGACCAGCAGCAGACCCACACAAAGAGGATCATCATCATCATCAGCGTGGTCGTGGTAGCTTACTCTTTTGCCCGCTCACGTCCTCTCTCCACCAGGCGGTGCGTCGCCGCCGCCTTCATCAGCAGGAAGTCGCGGTCGTGGTCGGGCAGGAACACATATCTGGTTTCCTGTTTGCGAGCAGTAGAGTGTGAGAAGAACAGAATGTGGCTAAAACGTGACAATATGACGTCGAAGAGCAGCAAAGTTACTCGTCATTTGTCACACGCAAACGCTCTGTTCAGAATAATCTTGTGTTTTGGTCTCAAATAACTCCAGCAGAACAGAAGCATCGTCTGCTGGCTCCGTTTGACCCCCCCGAGGCAGGAGGACAGTCATGAAGCCCAAATAACATCAGCTTATTGATGGAAAGTGATGTTTATAACTGGCAGAAAAACACTAACAAAAAGACAGAAACCAAAAGCATTAAATGAATGAAACACGAAGGAGAAGTCACTCCTCACCGGAGACTGAGGAGGTGCTCCGAAGCCAACGTAGCTCCTCAAGGAGTTCATCAGCGTGTTGGTGGAGAAGGTGTAGTGGGTGGTGCGGGACCCCACGTCCTGCTCGAAGCCCTTAACGATGGCCCCGTTGGTCCTGGAGAGACGCAAGAGGCCACAGAGATGAAACAGCGTCCTGGTGTTCAGTCCCTCCATGCTCACTTTTATTCTCTTAAACATCAAAGCAGCAACGCGTCCATCACGCGGCCACAGGTCACCTCGGGGACATTATACGAGTGGTTACGTTTGCACTAGAAGAGTCAGATACCAATGGAACTGCAGGTAGGCGTGTTTATAAAGGAAAGCACAGCTGATGGAGCAGGTGGGCCTCCTGGACGCCTACCTGAAGACGTAGTGGTGGCCGTCGATCTCCTCCCCCATCTTTGACTCCTTCAAGATGCCCCCGTTCCCCACCACAGCGCAGCGGCTGCAGGCGGACGCGTTGCCGCGGTGATTCCAGTCGTCCAACAGCAGCCGGTTGGCAGAAGCGTTGAGGACGGACAGAGTTTCCACCAGCGCTGAGGACAAATGAAGACATTAATCTGGATCAGCTTTTCAGCCGCAATCCCTGAATCCTGAGAAGAAGATCTAAGCAGCGATTGCTCTCGAGCCTTTATGTAATTACATATTGCACAGAAAAGCTGCAGTTGTCTCGACAGTGGTGAGGACCACATGTCCATCGAACCCTCCAACACTTTGCGTATAAAGAATGGAATCAAAGAGCAGATCATCAGCTCTGGACTGAAAGGTCCATATGGTTCATTCTCTGGGTTTTTGTAGTTTCTACTACTGCTTTAAAAAACCGTACCATATATAAAACAAAAAAAGGAACATTTAACATTTTTAAAAGAAGACAAGCAAAAGGGAACTGACTGCCGTAGTCGACCCCCCCCCAGCCGTGTGCTCCTGGGTAGCGGCTCAGGCGCCGGTGTTCCTCCAGGGTGACGTCTGCGGCCCACTGCAGGACCGGGATGTGATCCAGAAACCGTCCCCCAAAGGCCGTCTTCTTCACCCGAGCCCTGATGCCGTCCCTGCAGTCCTGAGAGGGAGCAGGGGACACGTCTCCTGGTTGTTGTCATCCAACCGCACACGCAAAGAACTTTCCCCACCAATACACAGACACGTGAGCGTCTTCACATGAAGAGGATATCATTCGCTGGGGTGATTAGGCAGGAACCACGGAGACGTCTTAACACGCACACGGACACACAAAGACTCCACCAATCCAAACACGGCAACACACGCCCTCCTCTGAGGCAACAAAGCGGACTTCCCCAGATGTCTCACTCACTTGGACCCTGATGAAGCACGCGCTGAAGATGCTGCGGGTCACGTGACGGGGGAGTAAACGTATTGGATTCGTCAGATCACACAACGTCATTTGATTGGTGGAAGGTGGCTTAAGGGGCGGGATTAAGATATAAAAGTCTGACATTTGTTGGATTTGTCTTAACTGGTTTCGACACTGCTATTAAAATGTGGCAATCTGACCCAGGATCAGTGTGAGAGCGCGTTTCATTTCCTGCAATCAATGAATTAAACGTGCTGCTCACGCGTGACTCACCGTCTGCAGCGGGACGTCTTCACTCCTGTAAGCGTCTCCGATGAAGGGGGGGTCCGTGGGCCCGTCTGCCCGGACAAGCTGCTGGCGTGGCAGTGCGGGGGGGCCTTTGGTCCTGGCTCTGTCCCCCCCTTTAGACCTAGACGTGGCCTCTGAGACACCCGGGTCGCTGGTGTCTGCTGGTTTGAGCCGGGTCTTCGTGGTCGAAGCCGCCGTGAGCACCGGCTGGGCGGCGGGGGGGCGGGGACGAAGGTCTGCGCTGGTCTCATTGTGAGGAGGCTCCTGGGGGGCCGGCGAGCCGCTGTGGAGGTCAGAACGTGGAGGTCACGTGGCGGTGAGCCCGGCAGGAGACCCACGACAAAGAGGACGTCTGAACGGGACACGAGATCCCGCAGAAACAAAGTCCAGTAATCCACTCTGATTTTATTTACTGCAGTCTAACCATGGTAACCACCGGCAGGTAACCATGGCGATGTCTTTACCCCTTTGTGACCTTTTCTAATCGCCCTGCTGCACCAGATGCTGCATCGAAGATGCAATAAAGCAGTCAAATTAAAGTGCACATGGAGCTTGTTAACATCTAACCAGGAAGTCAGTATCAATGTTCAGCCAAACGTGACAGTTTGAAAACGAATTACCCAACTGGAGCAGGAATAAGTGCCGATTACAGTAAATAAACACCTCTCCCCTTTTTATGCTTTTTAATCTTACATCTTAAGCTTATTTAGCCATAGTATTTGAAAGCTTTAAACTGTAATAAATCCCTTTGCACTATGGGAAATGCAGGATTAAGTGCTTTTTTGCCCTCTAACAGGAGAATAAAGTCATTAGAACTCGACGGCGATGCTCACCTCCCGCTGAGGCGGGGGGAATGTTTGAGGGGCGGCGTGGACCAGGACGCAGGCCTCTCCAGGTGCCCGCGCAGCACGTAGACGCACAGCAGGGAGCTGGCGGTCACCACGGCGACCACCAGCCTCCTCTTGAGCGCCATCCCACGTCAGGGGGCCGCGTGCGATTCCCCGGCCCTCCTCGCCGCGTCCCGGGACATGAGGAGGAAGAAGAGGATGCTGTCCGGGAAGGCGGAGGAAGGCGAGATGGAGGGTCGGGGGGGTTTAATCAGCCCACAAAAGGATCTGGGCTCCACTCTGAGCGTCTGTCAGCACAACTACAGTGGCAGAGAGAGAGAGATTTAAAGGAAAGCCTTTCTCTCGCCCGGAGCACAAAGTGCACGGTCACAAGCTTCCTCTCTTTTACGCGTCGTCTCTCTGCTCGCATGTTGTTACCGGACACAGATTAACTCCCCAGGAACCCTCTCAGCTGACAGAGCAGCTGATGACCACGACACATACAGGAAGTGAGACGTTCTAACAGGAAGGTCACTATTCAGCGCCCCGCTGCAGCCGAACCACTCGCTCGGGAAGCCGAAGACGTTCGCGTGGCCTCTGAGCACTTCACCTCTTTGTGAGAGCAACGATGCAGAACTGAGGCTCCCAAATCGGCCGCTCGACTGTAGCTGGATGTAAAGAGGCAACGACCAAACGGCAGCACATTGAAATCACCTAAATGGAACTCCACTGGATGCATTCACCCCCCTAGCTGTCACTTGATAACGTGGTGAATCAGGACAATAAGAAGGGCTCCCTCCCCGTCCCCCGTCTCCCCCGTCTCCCCCGTCCCCCCCGTCCCACGTGAGTAGCCTCTCATCCGGGTCAGGAGCTAAAACGGGGGAATGGAAAGAATGTGACCTGGTGATAAACACTGATAAGAGACAAAACACACACGGAGATTCCTGCTACAGACGACTGTCTTAAAGTGATTGGATGATCTGTAATGTGGCTGACAAAGAGTCAGGAATAAGGACACACACACACACACACACACACACACACACACACACACACACACACACACACACACACACACACACACACACACACACACACACACACACACACACACCCTCTCTCTTCAGCCAGTGGACTCGACTTCTGTCTATTTCTCCTCTCAGCTAACAAAGGACAAAGTGAAGAAGGGGAGGGAGCCCGTTCACTCACCACAGGCGGGGGTGTATTCTCAGTGTGTTCTCAGTCTGCCCCCCCCCACGGTCACCATGAGGACACACTCCTGAGTGCTGGAGGTCTGCTGCTCATCTGGCTGAGGAGCGGCGGCTCTGAAGGTCTCAGCACTGTAGGGGCGGGACCTTAGTGAAATGAGCAACAGCTGCTGGTAATTCCCCACAATCGCCCCCCCCCCCCCCCTCCTGCATGAGAGGGAGGCGTTGGGGGAGGGAGGAAAAGGACAATGAGAGGGCTCACTCCAAGTTGCAATAAAGTCCAGCTCTGAAGATTTCTGCTCTGCTCACAATGTGTGAAGAACCTGACTCACACACACTCACACACACACACACACACACACACACAAATACACACAGTCAGGTGACAAGCAGGAACATGCACAGCGAAACTGCTCGAAACAGCTGGCAGCTTTTCTGTCTCGTTGGCTCCATGTGGCCTCAGAGCCACGGCCCCCCGACTGCTTTCCTCGGTGAGACGAGAGGAGAGGAGACGAGGCTCACGGGAGACGAGGCTCACAGGAGACGAGGCTCACGGGAGACGAGGCTCACGGGAGACGAGGCAGAGAGGAGACGAGGCTCACAGGAGACGAGGCTCACGGGAGACGAGGCTCACAGGAGACGAGGCTCACGGGAGACGAGGCAGAGGGGAGACGAGGCTCACAGGAGACGAGGCTCACAGGAGACGAGGCTCACGGGAGACGAGGCAGAGAGGAGACGAGGCAGAGTGGAGACGAGGCTCACAGGAGACCAAAAGGCTAAAAGAAACGGTTCTAGGTTTTTATTGACATTTCAGGAATGAAACAACGCTTAAGAAACGTTGGCAATAAATCATTTTGGCTCCAAAACAACAGCTGCTTGGGCTCCTAACTGGAACAAGTGAACAACTGTCTCCTCTTCCCACAGACGAGGAACAAAGTCCTCAACAAGTCCTTTATTTCTTCTTATCTTCTTCAGAGCTTTCATCATTGATTAACAATCAAGTGACAGAGACAAGTGAGAGCCGGAATGCTTCCTGTACAAAGTCACACAGCAATAATAATAATGACAAACCTGTGTGGGAGTCCTCTGAGGGCTCACACACACACACACACACACACACAGACGCACGGTGCGTTGGTCGGGAATGGAATGCTAGCTCCCATCGCTGCCGTCCGCTCTGCCAGCCCCCCCAACCCCCCCCCAGCCCCCCTCAGTCCCTCCCAGTCCCCCTCAGTCCCCCCCAGCCCCCCTCAGTCCCCCTCAGTCCCCCCCAGCCCCCCCTCAGTCCCCCTCAGTCCCCCCCAGCCCCCCCTCAGTCCTGTGTTCTGTCATTAAAGCTGCTGACTCCCTCCTGCCACCGGCTCCACAACCGGTCAGAAAGACCGGACGTGACCATCTCCATAGCAACCACACAATCACAGGTTGACAGAACAGAAATAAATAGGCTCAGGGGGGTCAGGGGGAGGAGCTTCAAGGATAAAACAGTGAAACACACAACTGCAGAGAGGTGGAGACTCACACAGGTAGAGTGTGTGTGAGTGTGTGTGTGTGTTTTGTCACAGTGCAGCCTCTGGTCACATGCTTTGTGCGCCCTCAGACCCTCTCCCCCCCCCGGCTCTGCTCGTCTAGCCCTATAAACATGTTGTATGCGCATTCCTCCCCCCTTGCTACAACGTCTCAGACCTCCTCCTTCTTATTTTAGCTCCTTCGTGCTCGCCTTCTAACTTTCCTGCTTGGATTCAGTCACAGAACCGACTCCTCAGGGAGGGGGGGTCACGGCTCCTGTAATCAGCCCTTGAGGGGGCACCGGGACAGAACACACGACTCGTCAGTTAAAAGGAGGCACCAGCAGAAGCACTGGGCTGATCCCCCCCTTTGAATACAGGTTTCAACAAGCTGGTTTCAGAAACATCTGGAAACATTCTGTGGTAGCTCCTTAGGGAACATGTTGGCATTCCTGCTCTGGAGGGGGTTGGGGGGGCAGCTATAGTCACAAAAGGCTGCAGTAGTCCTCCTCGAGAAAAGAACAGATTTAGAATTAGTGGCACCTGGTCTGTGGCTCGTCCATCCTCCACAACACACTCCTTCATCTCCCCAACTGGAGTCTCACAGGTTCAGTCTTACATCCAAAGTGGAACAAAAAGGAAAGTCAAATGGATGGAGCTCTGAGTGGGGGCCGAGGGGGGGGGGGGGGGGGGGGGGGGGCTGTGGGCGGAGCTCCAGACCATCAAGCGCTGCTGTCAGTCACTTCTCCAGCAGCTGCTTCCTCTGCTGCTCCCACAGGGCCTCCAGGTGATCCGCCCTCTTCAGCGCAGCCTATCAGAGGAGAGACATTCAAACACCAGCGGTCAGTCCTCTTTCCTTCCCTTCGTCTGTGGTCAGAACCACGATGGCCGGCTCACCTCGTGCTGCTTCCGGAGATGACTGACAGTTTCCTCCTTCTTCAAGATGGCTGACTTCACTCTGGCAAAAAGCCAAGACCAAGACAAGGTCAATGAAAATCTGAGAACACCCAGCAGAGGTCGGCAGTAAAGGCCTGTGCGCCCAGAATAAAGCCAACAAAGGAAGCTATTGAGACCTACCGCTGGTGGACTTCAGCCAGCTCCTCCTCCTTCTCCCTGGTGACTCTCTCCACCTCCAGGCGCAGCCTCGCCCGGACCTCCGTCACCTCCACCGTCATCCTGCGGTTCTCTTCCTCCGTCGTCACCAGCCGCTCGGCGAACTCCTGCCGTATGACCTCCGCCAGGCGCCGGCGCTCGTCCACCAGCTGGTCCCTGGTCTAACAAACAGGGTCACAAGGTCGCGCGGTGAGCGTCCTCGCCGGCTGGGGGCGCACGTCCGGAAGAGAGCCGCGACCTCGATGACCTCACGTACCTGAGTGACGCCCTCGACCTCCGCCTCCTTCTGATGCAGTGCGGCGCGCAGCGCGATCAGCTCTCCCTCCGCCTCCGCCTGCTGCCTCCTCAGCTCCTGCTGTTTCTCCACGGCCGCCCTCTCCGAGCGCTCCAGCTCCCGGAGCTCCGCCTCGTACTTCTCCCTGACGCGCTTCACCCTGAGAGCGGCGCAAACCCCCACCGGTTAACAGGAAGGGGTCAGGATGCTAACATCATCACACTTCATTCCGTTTCTCCTATTTAAACACAAATTAGGCACATTTGTGATTTTGGGCTGAACGAGACATTTAATTAAAAACAACCAACATAACCTGTTATAAACTTGTGACAACAACAGCACACACACACACACACACACACACACACACACGCACACACAGACACACACACACGCACCTGTTGTCGGCTGCCCTCTCACACTCCTCCTTGTCCTTGCTGGTCTCCTCCTCCAGCGTCCAGATGGCGATCTCGATCTCTTTGTCGCGTCCTCGCCGCAGCTCTTCTCTGAGCTCGCGCTCGCGGCTCAGCAGCCACGCTTCCTACACAAACACACACAAACGCACACAAAAAGAAATATAGGCAGAGCTCGGCTGCAGGTTTTCTTTCTCCAAACTGAAGCAATAAACTCATAGAAACATCTTGTGTGTGGTCTCTGGCGTCATGAAGCGGACAGGAGTCAGACTGACCGCCGTGTTTCCACCTCGCTGAACTGCGCGTCAACAAACCTCTTTCTTCTTGTAGTTTTCTTCCCACGTCTGCTTCTCAATGTCCGAACGTTCCTGTAGTGCCTTCATCTCCACCTGCTCACACAAGCACTCAATCAGAGGTGTGGGTGGTGGATGTTGACGGAGGTGCGGGTACTGGGGACGATGCTGCTGTCGCTGAGCTCCATCTCCACTCATCACCTGGTGCCTCCTCTCCTGCTCCTCCCTGGTCTTGTCCAGCTCTTCTCGGAGAGCCTTCGCAGCCAGGCAGCTGTTCTCCTCCAGCTGCCTCCGCAGGTCCTCCAGCTCGGCGCGCTGCCTGACGGAGAAGCACATAGAAGAGCCTTCAGCAGGAGAACACCACGAGTCCCTCGACACATTCAGGCGTCTCCTGCAGACAGCAGCCGTTCCAAACATAAAGGCAGCTGCTTTATCCTGCAGGGGGGTTTCAATGTCTCCCAGCACAGTGAAAGTATCTGAGCGGAACCACAGCTCAGAACGATGCTCCCATTCCCGACGTCCAACAACTTCGACCTTTGACCTCACCTGGCAGACAGCTGAGCCAGTCTCTCCTTCTCATCAGCCACCTCCTTGTAGAGCCGCCTCCTCTGCTGCTGCAGCGACAGCTCCTCCTCCTGAAGCTGCCTCTCGTATCTGAGACACACACACACACGTAAACTATGCGCAGTTATTTTTAAAAGCCTCTTTCGGTCTCTGCGTGTCACTTTCAGCGCTTCCAGCTTTGAGGATCTAGATGATCCATGACGAGGACGGAAGGTGTGCCCACCTCTGTTTGGCCGCCTCCCGCTCTCTGTGACTCTGCTCCTCCTTCTCCCTCTCCAGCTGCTGACGGAGCTCCTCACACTGCTGGACGTAGCGCTGCGCCGCCCGCTCGTCCGCCTGCAGCAGCTCCGCCTCGTGAAGCATCCGCAGCTTCTTCAGCTCCTGTTTGTGCTTGGAGATCAGCTTGTGGATCTCTGGCTCCAGACCTGAGGGGTCGGGGGGGGGCACAGATTGCAGCTCATGTTCAGGGCCTCCAACACGTTAACGGATTAAACAGGAGGAAAAACGGATGATTCAGTTTGGGTGTCGTGAGTCATGTGACTTTGAGGCAGCTTTATTTTAGAACTCAATATTATCTAAATAAATAAAGGGGACTTCACACACATCGTCCAAGCTGAGCTAAAGCACCTTTGACAGTGATCTCTTTGATCTTCTTGGTTTTCTCGTCGATCCATTTCTCCCGGCGGAGCTTCTCCGTGGCGCTCATCAGCTCCTTTAACTTCTTGATTTCCTGTGGAGGGAGGCGTGCGGCGTCAGAGAGGCCGGTGGACCAGCAGCAGGCTATTCTTCTTTCATAGTAGGCGGGGAGTTCAAACTAATTCTGGTAACACAATCAACCCAACGGCAGAAATCCAGGTCGGCATTACATCTAAATCAAGAGACAAATGAGAAAAGATGGAGGACACTCACATGCAGACTGTGAGACAACAACCCTGAGTGACAGACACACAGATGAAAGGAAAAGGGATGGAGCCATGAGAGAGGTGATGGAGCCATGGATGACCATGTAAGAGGAGAAAAAAGAAGTTACCTCGCACAAGGGACCCAGTATTTGCCACACCTAAAAGCCAGGAAAGAAATTTGATATACAGAAAAAACAAAGACAGAAAAGGAGAAGAAGAAGAAGAAGAAGAAGAAGAAGAAGAGAAAAGGCAGTTAAACAAAAGAAGCACTGCAACGACACGAGATGCAAAGCAGGAAGAAAAGGATCGAGCTTTACGGCCGTTTGAACAGCGTCTCACCATTTCATGCTGCTCCTGCATCTGAACCATCTTCTTGGTGTACTTCTGGTCCACCTGCTTCAGTTCTCCCACCACTCCTTCACAGCGCTCACTCAGCAGCTTCTTATCGTTGATCAGCTGGAGAAAGACAGAAGAACAAAGTGTCATAGAGAACGTAGACAAGATGGAGGTGGGGGTGTAGCTCAGCTACCTGATCGATGAAGGTCAGGTGTCTCTGGATGGTGGCTTCATATTGTTCCCTCTGGAGCTGGAAGTTCCTGCTCAGCTCCTTCTCAGTCTCCTTCACGTGTCTGACGGTGAGCTCCCTCTGCTGGGCCTGAAGGACAGGAGAGGAGGTCAAGGTCCTGAGGTCTGCTGGTCCTTGTTCAGCGTTAACATGCACAAGGTCCCCACCAGGGCGCTCTGCAGCATGTTGACTGTGCGTTTCTTCTCCTCCAGCTCCAGCTGGATCCTCATCATGGAGCCCGAGACCTCGGCGGCGGTGGCAGACGCCTGCTCGACCCCGAGCAGCTCCTCCTCCGACAGCACGGCCTGCGAACACGTTCGGCCTGTGAGTCCTGCTTGGTTCAGTTCAGGTTATCGAAGGACAAACCGAGGAGAGACGCTGACCTCTCTGTGCGACCCTGAGGTCACCGAGCGCGGCCTCTCCTGTTCAGACTTCTCCATCTCGTCCAGGAAGCTCATGATGCTCTGCAGCTTGGCCTCCGAGAGCAGGGCGCCCCCGTCTGGCAGCGCGGGGTGGTGACTCAGCTGGCCGTGGCGCTCCAGGTTGTCCGTGGTCAAGGAGTTGGAGTCTACGTCCTTAAGACGAGACACGGTGGAGAGACGGGTTAAAATCGTGGCACCGAGTGCTGCATGACCTGGAATACTTAAGGAAGGGTCACCTCATCGATCCAGGCGTATTTGTCTTTGCTGTAGCACTTCGGCCTCTGTGGCTCGTCCTCCAGCAGCTTCAGGGTGTCCAGCAGCTCGTTGAGGGTGCTTTTAGACGGAGCTCCCTGCCGCTGGTCCTCCATGCTCACTGACCTCTGCAGGATCTCCTGCCGCACGGAGACATCAGACCGGTTTACAGCGGACGGAAGCGTTACTGCTCAATGATTTGAACTAATGAAGTGGGGCTGCTCTTTACCTGGGAACACTGGGAATCTCTGCAGTTGGACACATCGGGGGAAACTGCTCTGAAGCTGCAGAGCTCACCGAACTCAGCCACAACATTCTGATTAGAGTCTGTGGAAAGATTGGAAGCAAAGTGAAGCCACGTGGAGGACCAGAGAGTATGGAGACCACGTCAGGAGGAACATGGGAGTCCCACACTGAGAGACTCTAACAATCAAATGCAGAGTCAAAGGATCTAACTGATTCACATAAAGCCTTGATAGAATAAGCAAAAAGCTCTCAATATACTTCCCCTCTTCTGTTGCACGCTAACCTGGACATGGCCTGTGCTCAGTGAAGCTCACCTGTGTTCTTAGCTTTCACCGCTGGGGGGGGCGTCGGGCTGCTGTTGCCCGGTGAGGCCGGACCTTTGTTGCTGAGGGAGCTCTTAGGCGGCTTCCTGCGTCCAACCACATCCGTTTGTCTCAGGCTCTCCAGCTGCACCTCAGCAGCAAGCTGAGGCTCCGCAGGCCGCTGCAGCTCCTGCAACAAACCACCAGAGGGCGCGTCAGCCAATCGCCTGCAGCTTCAACTCTCCGTTCACAACACAGTCCGTACCTCAGGTGTGTTCGCCCTGAGAGGAAGAGAGGCCGCCCAGACGGGCTTTCTCTCTGCGGATCCATGTCCTGTCCTTCTGCTGCTGTGCGAGGACAACGTCCTCCTCCAATCCGTCCTCCTGCTCCTGCAGACAGGAGGTGTTCACTATCGGGAGAACTGGAGAGGTTGAAGGAGGTGGAGGGCTAAGCTGTGAAGGTATTTACCTGAGAGCACTGAGAGCCTCTCTGATTGGACGAAGCCGGGGAGATGGCCCTGAAGTTCAGCTCAATTAAGTCGGTGTTCTTGGCTTTCACAGCGGGGGGCGACGTCGGGCTGCTGTCGCCCGGTGAGGCTGCACCGCTGGTGAAGGGAATCTTGGGCGGCCTTTGGCGTGCGACCACAGCAGTCGGCCTCACTCTGTCCAGCTGCAGCTCGGCTGCATGCTGCGCCTCAGCAACCCGCTGAGCTCTTTTCTGCTGCAGCTCCTGTGACACACCACCAGAGGGAGACACACGACAAGGCCGCAAGCCAAGATGTAATAACAACAACAGAGAGCCTTGGCTGTAGAATGTATTGAACAGCTGTGTGGAGTTTGTGCTGGGACTAGATCCACTGCTATTGGATCAGAAGTCAGAGTCTCGCTCTGTATCACTCTGCTGCTGGAGGTAAATTCAGAGACAAGCACCTGGATGGCGGCCAGGCGGACAAGGCGCGCTTTGTCCTCGCGAATCTGTTTCCTGTCTTCGCCCCTTTTCTGCTGTTGCTCGGGGCGACTGTCTTCTTCTGTTCTCCCCTCCCGCTCCTACAGGGGAGAGAGCGTGACAGTTCATACATTGTGAGTAGAAAGAGAGACACTAAGCCAGCTCAAGCTGCGGAGAACAAAAAGGTGAAGATGGATAGATACCTTTCTTTTACTGGCGATGATGCATCTGAGCGCCGCCTGGTTAGTGTGCCGTCTCCTGGCGTGGCGTCTGTACCAGCGCTGGATGCTCACCGCTGCCTGGTTCACCTGCTGAATAAACCTTCAAGAGACAAGGAGGAGCTGCCGTGAGTCCCAGAGAACATAAGGCCACCCTCTCAGTGGACTGGTGGTCGTAACAGGTCTGACCTCTCGGCCTCCTCCTCGGTGACCTCCCTCCTTCCCCGACGAGCCGACGCCGGAGACTCGTTGTTGGAGGTGGAAGAGAAATTCTTCTGGGACTTTGTCAGGGAGCTGTTGTCTTGTGACACCTCGTCGTTAGCTGTGGCCTTCAGGATGTTGCTGGTGGAAAAAGTAGGATTGGAATATCAAATCAAATCTCCACACCTGTGTAACCGAGCCAGGATGCTGATTTCAGGTCGTACTTAAACGAGGGCCTCTGGTTGGAACTCTTGGGCGTGAGTGGTTTCTCGGAGTAGTTGTTGTGTAAGATGGTGGTGACGGAGTTCCCCACAGCTCCCTTGTTGCTCCTGGGAAAAACAAGAGCGCAGAGTGAGACTCGTCAGGAGACAGATGAGGACGTTCTGCTGAATTGAGAATGCCACTGACACCTTTTTCCATTGAACCCCCCCCCCCCCCTCCAGGCCTTAAAGTAACAGATGGGGTGCATGCTTTGAAATTCTTATCCTATTACAAACTCAAAGAAAAATGTCAGTGGGTGGAATTCCGGAAAGCAGTATCAGCTGCCCTGATCAGCAGGTATGAAATGTGAGAAGCAGGCCGGTCCCCGCTCTGCCTGCACCGTGCGTGTGCGTGTGTGTGTGTGTTTGCGTGTCGCTTCCCACCTGTTGTTGGCAGTGAAGGTGGCAGCCAGAGCGATGCCCAGCTCTCTTTTCTTGGGCCCGGGGGGAGAGTCCACGCTGCCGGTGCTGCGGGAGCTCGAGTGCAGGGAGGAAGCTCGGGGCTGATCGTCCTTAGAGACGGGACACAAACACCTGTTCAGTCAACAACCTCCAAATACGTTTTTATCTGGAAAAGAGGAGGTGTGGCTGAGCTACCAGGACGTTCCAAGTGGTTCTGTCTGCTGAGGCTTTGCTGAGGCTGGCCAGTTTCTTGCGTCCATGTGAGCTGCTGTCGAACAGGGCGAGGTAATCCTCCCTCTGGTCCTGACTGGGGAACATACGCCACAGGTTGGCTTCATGTACAACAATCCTAGAACTGAGGCAATAAAACGCAAACCCTCTGGAGTAGAAAGATACCACTACAAAACATAGTGCTAGCTGGGAGCCACATAGTACAATAGGCCATCGAACAACGGCACACAATGCAGGAGCCTCCAGTCACGGCTTTTAGTAGATGACAGCTGCAGAAAGAGGCTCATCCACTTCTCTTCCCCCAAGTACAGGAATTCAGTATGCGGCAGCTGACCGTCTGCTGGGGGGAGCTCGTTGTAAATGCGTGCATGTGTTGATCCTGACGGTCCGTCATCCATCCTTCAAATAGCCTCCATCATGAGGCACAGATGTAGGCTGACCTCCTGTCGGGCCTCCGATGGTATGTGCACTGCAGCCTGAACCCGTGCCGGGGTGTCTGCAGAAGTATATAAAGGAGCGGGCGCGTCTTCGTAGGGGGTGAAGCCAGCTGGCCCAATGAAAAGCTATCTGACAACACAATTGAGGCAGCACATTCCTCTGCAAGAGAGCGGTGCACGGAGGGGGGGGGGGGGGGGGGGGGAGGCAGTGGCGAGGCCCAGGGGTGCTGAGCGGCAGCGCTGAAAGACTCAGAGGGGGTATCAGTGGTATTTAGAATGTCTCTAAATGTAAAGTCCCTCAGAGGCAGAGATGGAGGGGGGGTGGCGACAGCTGCCAGACAATAGAAGCAGAGCGTGCACACACACACTTCTCCTTTCACTGGCTCCTGGAGGAAGGAGGAGGGAAACCTGACCCCAGGTCCAGGTTCTCCCCCCTCTAACCTGGGACAAAGCAAGTCCCTGCACCCCGCGCCCATAGCAACAGCCACCCAGCTCTCCTCTACGCTTTATCCTGTCGGAGCTTGGCGCCATTGTCTGGGCGGCTGAAGGTTTCGGGGCTGCCAGCTGTTGCTCGCTGCACAGAGACACTCTGGTTTAAAGAGCAAGAGCTCCGCTCCAAGACGGTCAGGCAGACCTTATCTGAAAAGCACACATTCTTTTCTGCCGTTTCCCCAAAGACCTCCTTGATATTTGTGACGCATGTGTTATTGTAAAGGTCATCTGAAGATCCAAATGTTCTGCCGGAGGCTTTGCAGAATACAAGCGGCACGTACTGTCCTCTGTGCAGTTTAGTGGGTCAATGTCAGTGATAAGGAACGAGGGAAGGGATAGCGATGCGTCCCAGGGTTCGTACGACAGCAGCTGTGTGTGTTTGTACCTCAGACTGATGTTGGTCTGCTGATTAACCTGCGTGGTGCTGTTGCACCGCCGGAGGTTCTTGATGGATCGGGAGCTACTGAAGCTGGCATCACCCTGTGGGTTAACAAGGTTTGATAAAAGTTGTATTCACGTCGTAGTATTTTGAAGAACTCCAGAGACAAACAACCCAGCTCCCTGCTGCTTGACTAGATCAGAGCCGGTACCCGATCAGCTGCTCACCACAGTGTTGCGTTTCCCTCTGCTGTCACCGGCCACGGACACCGACACGGACCGGGAGAAGCCTTTCCCAGGTGATGCACTGCTGGGTCTCCTGGACATGGAGAGCTGGGAGCCGGACAAGCTGAGGTCCAGGGCACCTCCTGACACCCCTGCGGGGTTGGATGAAGGGCTTCGTGTTGTATGCATCCTTTGAAACACCTGAGATGAGACAGAACAGGAAGTAACGTCCACTTCCTGTTGTGTTGCTGTTTGGTCTCCCTGGGAGACCAACGACAAGCCCGTGAGTGTCGGAGGGAGCAGTGCGACCCATCGGGTCGTTTCACTGACCCTGTACCACGTTAGCGCTGTGATGCTAGCAGAGCCTTCTGTTTACAGGCGGCTGTTAGCACCGTTAGCATGTAAGCTAACGGGACCCTGTGCGCATCTCGGGACGGGTCGCCTCAGGATGAAATGCCGCTGCGTGTGAAGCGCTTCTGTCCTCGTTAGTTAGCAGTAAGTTAACTAACGTTACTTGCGAGCTAACAGAGTGGTTCACGTGTACTAACTAGCGTTACATGTACTGTGGTGTTAAGTAACGTTACAGGCTTCTACTAACGGTCCATCTGAGGTTATTAACTGTCACAGATTATTCACAACGCAGCGTCATTACAACACGATGACGTTCATTTTGCCCCGAGCGTTAAATCACAGCTTGGTTTTCAGCGTTAACGTTACATAAGTTACTTAATAACGTTACGTTTATCAGAAATAAGTATAAAACGTTAACAATGGAGGACTGTGAACTTCTCCCATCGACCAAAACAATGTCGGTGCCGCTGTTAGACGTCCCTTACTTCAGAAGCTGGGTGGCACCATCGCTGAGAGGCTTTAATTCCCAACACAATCCTCCCCAACGCGGAGCGAAAGTTCCCCGTTGACTCAGTGAACAAATCCGGGGAACCAAATAACGCATAACTCCATCTCTGTGGCAACGACGCTCACAGCGGCCGCCCCGCGGCGTCTGTGATTGGTGGAGGAAACACAGTGGCTCTTTGAGCGTGGATCCGATTGGCTTGAGCGAGGTGTCGGTCTGCTGTGTGGATTCGGAGGGGCGGGGCTGCAACAACGGTTCGGTTGACTTTGCAGAGGGAAGAGTGAGCGAAAATCACATTTGGGAGGGTTTTTTATTGTGGTTTTATTAATTGTTTCCAGATTCGTCATCAGCAGATTCAACACGTTACATCAGGAATGAAACACAAATACAAAAACCCACTCATATGGAATGAATTACATTAATTATTCTGATATCCCAACGATAGGACATCCCGTCACCAATAACCAAAATAAATCATGTCAATAGAAAATATTTTTAAATGAGTCTGCAGAAAGGATTTATCTTCTTTTAAACTCCACAGCAGCCCTCCACACGTCGGCCGCTTGTCCCAGCGTGATTTTCTCTGGAAAAGACTCGAGCCCCAGCAGCACTGCAGGGTTCTTCTGCTCCAAATGGCCCTCTAAGGTGGACCTGATGCTGCGGGCAGCAGGGAGAGGAGGGCACAGAGTGTTAGCACGCACGCACACACGCACGCATTCCTCTCCACTTCCCCGTCCAGCTGCTGCTTCAATTAAAGGACCTGTGGCCGAGGGGACGGAGCTCAAGCTCTTTCCCCCTGACAGATGGCTGCCTGGGGGGGTCACACTCTAGTCCTGGAAGTCAAAAAGGCCCCAAATCCCAGGGGAGCCCCCTCCCCAACTCCCCCCCGGACCCCCACACTTCACTCTGATTAAAGCCGTCTAGAATTGACGCATTCCGTTGCACGAGGGCGCCGCTCTTTAAACACTCGTCCCATTCAGCTGACAACACCTCAAACTAAGGACCAGGTGGAAACTAATGTTTCTGGGATTGTTTTACCACTTCTAACAAAAGCTGGACCCACAAATGGTTCTACGGGAGCGGGGGGGGGGGGCGTGCTTACTCCCAGTGTGGACGGTAACCCTGGTCCGTCCCGGCGTTGCTCGTCTTCAGCAGCAGAATTTCGTGCAGCTCCCGAGAGAAGGCGCAGACGTCCACGTCGGCGAGGAAGACCTTCAGCTCTTTCCGCTCTTCCTCAGACAGCTTCTGCTGGAACTCGGGGGGGAGCCACCCGAACGGATCCTGCAACGCGAACACGCATGAGCTTCAATCTGTTCCGCGGCAGAGACGGCCGAGCAGACCAAATTCCTCAAATTCTGTTTGTATTGGGGTCAGATGTGGAGGGCGGCGGGCGTCTGAGACGCCACGCTTCCATGCGATCGCGGCCCGGGAGATTTCACTCCCGTCGGTGTTTTGGGTCAAAGGTTATTTGTGGATTCGATGCTCTAAAGTCTTAAATGCAGCTTGGCGTTTAAACAGCTTAACCGCTGTGACTGAAAAACAGGATTATTGTGGGATGTGCTTTTATCTTTCCAGTAAAAACCTATTCTGTTATTATATATATATATATATTTGTATTATTATTTTTATTTTTATTTATTATTATTTTGTGTGATTCCTTGTGAATATTTTTTTAGACTCGCCACCGTATGTGTGTTTCATATCTGACTTACCTGATTTCTGCTCAGCATGAGCTCAGATTTCCATGACGTCAGGAGCTGCCAGGTGAACACGCTGTGTTCCAGTCTGCTGTCCCGCAGACCCTGAGACCCAGAGACAGAAACGGGTCAGACAGTTCCCCAGAAACATTTACAAAGATGTAAAGAAATGAATGATTTAAAGTAGAATGTACGCCATCTTAACTAAGGCCCAAAAGCATCAGAGCACCACGTTTGCTTTCCCGGATTAGAGTCACCATGGAAACGGCGCAGGGGGTCTCTACCTTGGTCACGGTGCTGGAAATCTGCGTCTCCATCCGCAGCGTGTCGGCGAGGTAGGACAGCAGCGCCGCCCGCGGATCCCCGCCCGTCTTGCCGAGAAGGCGCAGGCCGATCTCCACCACGTGCACGGCGTCGCAGACGTCCGTGTAGCACCGCAGCACCGTCCTCATGGCGCCGCCCGCCGAGCCCTTCAGCGGCTCCTGTGGGGCGGACGGAGAAGAGGGAAGCGAAGGCATTTGACTCGGATCCCACAAACTACCGAGAACCTTCCTGAGGCTCTCAGAGCGCGGAGAATAAACTCTGAGGGATAAAACCCAAAGGTAAGAAGGAGTGGATCGGGTCTGTGCTGCCTTTGTTAAAGCTGAAAGGAGAAATAAAGTTTGTTGTCTTGTTTTGCACTAACCCACACTTTAGTGTACATTTGGAATATGTATGTTCCTCACAACGTGATTGGATAATGCCTTTATTAATCTAAAAAGAAGAAAAAATAAATACTCAATCTACTACCAAAAAAAAACACACAATATTTGTGCTCTGTGTCAAAGTCTCACAGTAAAATGCATTGAATCACTTGATGAAAGCAGACTGCTGACACAGCCATTTTACAAAGACAACTCAAACACACACGGCTGTTTGGAAAGGTTTTAAAATGAGATTCGAGTACGTGAACCGACTGTCTCACCTGACGGATTTTGTCCCGGACCTCGTTAAGAACCACAGAGAAGTCCTGCAGGTGTCTGTTCAGGTACCTCGAGGTGTCCTGCTTGTGATCAGAGAGGACAGCAGCGCTGGTTAGCAGGACGTTTGCTTTCACTCCTCGTGCAGCTGTGTGATTGGTCCACTTTTTTTTTTTACCGCTTGAATAAGTGGTTTTCCGGCCAGGAAGCGGCGAGCCAGCTGGGTTTGGATTCCCGGCAGGTCGTAGCTTCTGTCCGTCTCGCCACCTTTCTTCAAGGTGTAGTGGCAGTGCGATAAAACCAGAGGCAGCAGCTCTCTTTCTGGGCTGCACAGAGTCAGCTGGGTTTCTGATACGCTCTCTAGAGGAACACTGTATTCACTGGGAAACCAAAGCAAAGGTCCGTCATCATCCACAGGTAACACAGGTATAAACACACAGCTGACTGATGTGACAGGTACAGGGCGGTTTCTACGAGTTTGAATGAGTCCCAAGTAGACATACATGAGATTAAAGTACACCTTCATGAGGTTAAAGTACACGTTCCTGAGGTTAAAGTACACGTTCCTGAGGTTAAAGTACATGTACATGAGGTTAAAGTACACGTACATGAGGTTAAAGTACACATACATGAGGTTAAAGTACACGTTCATGAAATTAAAGTACACATACATGAGATTAAAGTACACGTTCATGAGGTTACAGTACACGTTCCTGAGGTTAAAGTACACATTCATGAGATTAAAGTACACTTTCCTGAGGTTCAAAGTACACGTTCATGAGATCAAAGTACATGTTCCTGAGATTAAAGTACACGTTCCTGAGGTTAAAGTACACATACATGAGGTTAAAGTACACGTTCATGAGATCAAAGTACATGTTCCTGAGATTAAAGTACACGTTCCTGAGGTTAAAGTACACGTTCCTGAGGTTAAAGTACATGTTCCTGAGGTTAAAGTACACGTTCATGACGTTAAAGTACACGTTCATGAGATCAAAGTACATGTTCCTGAGGTTAAAGTACACGTTCCTGAGGTTAAAGTACACGTTCCTGAGGTTAAAGTACACGTAAATGAGGTTAGAGTACACGTACATGAGTACTAGGTTGAAAGCTCCAGCACATAACTGGACCATGAATCATTAACTTTGCGAGGTTCAGATCATTGTTCAGTGGAAAGCGAGTTTCTGGATGTGTGGAGGCTCAGAAGGAGCTTTGAATGCATCACATCGTGTGTTGTCTTCGACCCCGGGATGTACTACTCACCCGTCCTCCTGCCGGCTCGCTCTCACCAGGCTGTTGTGCGTCTCCAACAGGAAGTCCACCAGCGCTCGGAGGCTCGATCCCGGGCCGCGGCGACTCGGGGTCAGAAACTCTGCGGAGCTCTCGGCCGTGAAGTTCACGTCCACATCCGGGTTTCCTGCTGTAATATCGTTCAATGAAAAACCAATCAAGACATAACAATGACACATTCTCTTTCAACCTATAACTAAAAGATAGACGTAGTAGAAAGAATTAGAATGAAAGACAATGACAGACAAAATGTTTTCCCTGAATGTTGTGACTGTGGAACTTTGAAGTCTGGTTATTGATCTTTTAACATCAGTAGAAGAAGCAGCTGCAGAGTGAAACGCTTACAGCTGTTTGCCACCTCGGCTCTGAGGCAGTTCCACACATGCATGAAGGTCTCCACTCTCGCCTGGATCCTCTTCTTCTGGCCTCCTGACGGGGACAACGAGAAAGCTCAGTGTGTGTGTGTCTGTGTGTGTGTGTGCCGACGTTTCACGGCTGTTGTTGTGCGTTCGGTGTCAAATCAAATCATGGTCACACCTGCCGGTATCTTCTGCAGCACCTGAGCCACGGTCTGCTCGGCGGAGTGCGCGGTGGGAGGAAGCGCCCTCAGCAGGTCGGCCTGCAGCGCGGCCAGCTCGGGTAAGTGGTGCAGCTGCCTCACGCAGGGAGCCTGTGAGAGGTAAACCAGCAGAGTGAACACGGGTCACACAAGCAACAGGCCACCATGACGCCCCTGGTGAGGCCCCCTACCTTCTGGAGGAACAGGCCCAGCAGCGGTAAGGAGCTGCTCCCCTGCGCTTCGCCCACCAGCTGAGTGAAGCGCTCCACTGTCATGGACTCCGGCAGAGTCCAGAAGGAGGAGCGATGGGTCGGGCAGTCGGAGGGGAGGGACAACATGGCCCCCGGATCCCCGGAGAGAAGAGTCATCAGGGGGCTTCCAGTGAGTCCGTCGTCCCCACCGATGCTGCTCTGAGCTTCAGCCAGATTCACCTGCAAACGCTGCAAACAGGAGACACCAGCGTTTATCACTTTGGTATTGAATCCAGTTACGGAACATTAAGCAATCGTATTTGCATCTGATTCCTCACATGAAGGACTGGGTTGATGGCGGAGTCACAGACGAGCTTCTCCCAGAGCTGCCGCCCTTGTTTGGAGGACAGATCCCGACTCGCTCCGCGGGAACCTTTAGAAACATTCAAAGCGTTACGTCACCTTCTCCATGAGTCATAAAAGCAGCAGTTGGAAAGGTTGAGATCACCTGGATGTTCTGCACACGTGTTGAGAATCAAATGAACCGTCACAGCTGTGTTGTCCGTGTTCTGGTCCAGCGCCTTGCCCAGCAGCCTGAGGTCCTTCTCCAGGTGACTCCACAGGAAGTCCAGAACATTCAGGGGCCTCGGGTGGATCATGTCACCGACCCCCTACGACAAAGCATCACGGGAGTATTACTGCATCGGGCCGTGGCTCGGACACCGGAGGCCTGTGATGGATCCCTGGTGCAGGGCCTCACTCTGTCGTTGCTCGCTGCGCCCTGAAGCATGGCGAGGTGCGTGAGGAGCCGCAGGATGCAGGACTTAGCGAACGTCATCTGTCTCTCGGGGGCGTCGGACCTCTGCTCGGCGTCTCCTAATATGTGTCCCGTCCGAGTTTGATCCCGACCACTTCATACAAACGAGGAGGTACAACGCTGAAATGTCTGTCTGAAAGCAGCGGCACAAAGCAGCGTGTCTGAAGGACTCATACCTTTGCACGGCAGTGAAGCCTGCTACCGGGTTGTGATTCTGGCCACCGATCGGGACGCCGCACTCGGGACAATTTCCTGTGACTATTGGTTTGCCACACTACGGGACAATAGAGGAGCATTTCATGTTTTACTTCTTGAATATCCAATAATTCCAAATGAAAGCCGGGGAACAACTCATACCTCTGTCACAACGCACGGGTGTCCATTAGCGCAGGCTGTAAATGTCAAACACATCGTATTAATACCCTGATGGGACATGTAGACAGAGGCGATGAAGACATGTGAAATACTTACAATACACCTGCGCTCTTTTGTCTTTAAACAACCACTGTTTGACTTCGCTCATGTGATCATCTGGCATCGTCGGCAGAAAATAATTCTGGGAGGGAGAAGTGAGTTGTATTAATAAAAGTCTATGAGGAAATGACTCTACTTCTCTGTGGTGACCAGCAGGGGGCGACTCCTCTGCTCCCATAGACGTCTATGAGGAAATGACTCTACTTCTCTGTGGTGACCAGCAGGGGGCGACTCCTCTGCTCCCATAGACGTCTATGAGGAAATGACTCTACTTCTCCGTAGTGACCAGCAGGGGGCGACTCCTCTGCTCCCATAGACGTCTATTAGGAAATTACTCTACTTCTCTCTGGATTTATTCCCTCAGTAAACATTGTGAACATGAGCTTATGGTCTCAGTCTCTAGTTTCAAGTCTTCTTCAAAACGTGATGCTCATTTAGTGAATTATGGTCCATGTGGAGTCAAACAGACCATAAAGCAGGGGATGCTTTAGGGCGGGGCTACACGCTGATTGACAGTCACCAATGAGTGATGTCCCCATCACTACATTCAGCTCCTTTGAGTAAAGAAGTGTCTTACTTTCACATTGTGAGGCTGGGAGGCAATGTGATGCAGGGGAACCAGCAGAGGGTTTCCACTGAGCACCACGGAGCTCCAGATGGACCAGCAGCTCCAGGACGGTTTGTCTCTGAGCACAAAGATCCGCACGGATCTGCAGCCCCGAGCTCGGCCCGCCGATCTTATTGGACAGCAGCGCGGTGCAGAAGTCCTGGAGCTCCGGCGGCTGGACGCTCTTCAGGAGCTCTGCCAGCCTCGCCAGGTCCTGCAGAGCCACGAGGTGAGCAGGAGAACGCAACGCTACCACGGACACGTTAAACGCGGTGGCATCATGCATGCTGACCTGAGGGGGTGGCACCGTGATGCGTGATTTGTAGCGGCAGGTGACCTGTCTGAATAAAACCAGAGCCAGCAGACTGCTGCGAGATCCCCTCAGCTTCTGCAGAAACAAACAACAGGGACACGGATGGACATCCTGAAGCCATTTGAAACACAACAAAAATAAAACTATTGAAACTTTACCACTACAAAGCATGTATATTTCAATCTTTTATATAATGGAATACAACAAATAGGACGACTTCTAACGGCCACCAGGAGAAAATCCCATCCTCAGATCATCAGCTCGTCTTTTCTCCTCTGAATAAACTAAAAATAAGTAAACACACATCGCGTCAGCCGTAGAGTCTCTCTGACCTGCATTTGTGCCACGAAGGAGTCCGACCGCTTCTCCAGCAGAACGTGGCCCACGGCGTCCCGCAGGGCTCGGTACGCCGGCCCGCAGCAGAGGAACTGGTCCACGTTGGTAGGAATTATCCTCTGAGGAGGAAAGAAAGAACATCACCAATTCTCTTTGCACAGTTATTGGTTCCGGTTCTGGATCTGGATTCACAGTAATTGATATTTGTCTAATAATGAATTGATTATATACTGTACTTTAATACGAATAATCATAAAAGTAATAATAACTTGGGAAATCTAGATTTTTTCTTATTTATCTCTAATTTCAGACATTTTCATCAAGCAAAATTACTGAGAGATTATTTAAAAATAAAGATAAAAGTTGCGTCTTAACATTCAAATTGATGAATTTGAATGTCCTCCCACACATTTACATTTGACTCTTGTGAGCCTGAAGTTCTGAGGTTTCATCTCTTCATCTCTACCTGCAGTTGGAGCAGGCGGGGGGGGAACACCCATCTCCAGGCCGGTTGGTTCATCAGGGACAGGATGCATTCCACACCTGAGAGCCTGTGCAGGGCTCTCACCAGGTAGACCCTGTGCCAGTCGTCGGCGCCGTTCTCACACGCCGCCTTCACCTGCTGCAGGTATCGGGCCTCCTCGCCGCGTGGTCTGCCTGCAGGTCACCAGGAAACTTAACGTCCACGCAACATCAGAGCCACTTTATCCTGAAGTTACACACCTTGGGCGGCGGCCTCCTGCAGCAGGCGGGCGGCCGCGCTCAGGCACACTCGCAGTCTGGCCGTGTCGAGCAGGAACTGCGCCGGGTCCTGATGTCGGCGCGCAGTCTGCCCAGCGGCAACGCTGCTGAGGAACACCATCTCCGCTCGTCTCTGCTGCTCCGTGTTCAGCTCGGCTCCTTTCGCCTCCGAGCACAGCAGGGAGTCCTGGGGAGAGCGACGGGCTTCATCAGCGGCGAGTCGCGGCAGGCCGGACGGTCGTCACCTCAGGGAGGGACGGACGCTCACCTGGAAGCAGTTGACAAACAGCAGGTAGAGCTCCGTGCGGTCGTCTCTGGTCAGAAGATTCTCCTCCAGGCTCTTCAGGTACGTCTGAATGTGAGTCTTCACCTGCTCAAAACTGAGAGGAGCACACAAGCATTCGCACACCTGTGGGCGCCGTAGTTACGCTTCGTAAACACCTGAGGCCCTTTTCTCTTGGAGCAATATGTGAGGACCAGACCCCATATGGTAGTGCAGCTATTCTGACCGAGCGGGGGGGCTCACAGCGCCATCTAGTGGGCCGCAAGGATTCTGCCTCTGTAGACTAAGTCTACCAAATCTAGAAATATCGCTCTGATAAGTCCGCTCTGCTGTTCTTGAGGCTTCGTGAACGCTGCCCTTCAACTGATCATTCAGTTGGAAAATATGAGTATAAGTTAACTCCCTCTGAAGATCTTCTCTTCTTTTTAACACGTGGATGAAATAATAAATAACTGCACTAGCGCGGCCAGAATCCACTTCCTCTCACCTGTGCTGCAGCAGCAGTTTGGGCAGCACTGAGCGCACCACCGGACTGTTGTCCACGCACTCCAGGAAGGGCGTGAGCGCTCTGGTCCTGTACACGTCTCCTGCGTGGCACAACAACAACCAAATAAAGCTTATCAACGCAGCGCCACCGTTGGTACCGTCATCGACTCAGTCCCCTCCCCCACTGACCGTTGGCCGAGACCAGCAGGGAGAAGAGCAGCTCCACCACTCCGTCTGCGGGCCTCTGTCCCTCGGGGAGACAGAATCTGGACACCAGCTCCAGGAAGAAGGCGTTGCAGCAGTCCCTGACGGCCGTCTGCTCCTGAAGCGCTGCCCTGAACCACGAAGACAAAAGTCACCCAAAGCTCCACCACGGTTCCTCGGGCGGAACCCTTCAGGAGACCAACTGACCTGACGAGGGGAGAAACAGTGGGCCTGAAGTCGGGTGGAAGGTCCATCCGGCACTTAGGACAACGTCTCTGCTCCTCAATGCAGCGCTGGAGACACGGCAGGCAGAAGACGTGCTGGCAGGGCAGGACGGCCGGCTCCTGCAGCTCCGACAGGCACACGGGGCAGGAAGTGCCCGACCTTCACAGCAAAACATCACCAGAGAGTCCTTACAGCACCGAGGTTATGCAGTAACAACATACAGTAGAATTCTATTGATGCAGATCCAGACCTCAGCTCTGTGCCGATACACTCGTCGTGAAACAGGTTGAGGACCCGGATCAGCTTCCGCAGTGTGTCCACGCTCCTCACGTCAGGTGACGCCTGCATCAGCTGTTAGGAGATGAGGGATGAACTGGTCTGAAAACAGTTCTCATTTTCAACAAGAAGGACTAAGACACTCTGGTGGCCTCAAAGACACAAAAGATAAACAATGTCACAAAAAGACACATGGAGAGCAAAAAGATCCACTTAAGGACCAAAGAGACGCTAGAAAAGCTTCAAGGTGACACCAAGAGATACAAAGCTCCTATAAAAAGGCAAATGAAATGAGTGACCACTCTACTTACGTTGAGGTGAAGGTTGCAGTGCTTCAGAGCCACTTCTCTCAGCCTCGAGTCATTCCGTGTCACTCTGAAAACAACGTGCTGGATGAACGACGCAACAACCAGCATCCCGTTCCACAGAGACCTGGGAGCACAAACAAGGTCACCAATGAACTTCAACAACACAAAGCAATGCCATTGCTTCCCACGGCGACGGACTCACCGGATGGAGTCCAGACGCTGCAGGCCGCCGGCGCTGCAGAGCGTTCTGTACATCTGAGCGAAGACACGGTCCAGACACGGCTGCAGGGACGCCACGCAGCGCACAAACAACTCGCACTCCGGCAGCGACGTGACGCTCAGCAGTTTAGTCGCTTCGACGCAGACGCCGAGCGCTCCAATGTCCTCCACCTGCCAGACATCCAAGTTCTTTAGAAGTTACGGAGTATGCTAACGATTAGCATGTTAGCTAGGGGTGGAAAAGGCTGCGGAGATTCCACACGGCAAACTAAACTGTTTCACATTTTCTCATAGACTCCTATAGGACCAGAGGAGTCGCCCCCTGGTGGTCACTGGACAGAATGCAGCATTGACATATAAACTCATATAATTGACCAAACTCTCACCATTTCTTGGGGCTCCCCGTCTGGCGCATGCTGAGCGACCGCGGCGGCTAGCCGGGGCTGCAGCAGAAACAAGTGGCAGAGAGAATCCAGTCGGGGGCCGAACCGCTTGGCAGCGGCCGTTATCCAAGCCGGCGAGAGTTCGGCAGCGGCGCCCACGGACGCCTGCAGCTCCGACACGCAGCCCAGCACGGCCCTGGAGAACACCTGCACCAACAGCGGAGACTATCACCTGCCGTTCCCGAAAAACACCTCTCACCCGAATTTGCGGATGATAGCGTCCGTCTACCCTCAGCTCGTCATGTGACTTGATCTTTAGGGCGAGCAGCAGGAAGTCCTGCAGGTAGAGGCGCCCATACTCCTGTTGCTCCTCGGCCGAGAGCTTCTGGAAGTGACTTCCCAGCCGGCTGCTGGAGAAGGTGCTCACAAACTGGAGGATCCTCTCTGTGCCGTCCTCGGTCGTCACTGAGGAACAAGCCATGACGTTTGTGTCCATCGGACGTACGGAGACAGAGGGGATTCTTACCAACCAGAGGCAAAGGCAAACCTGGCATGAATTCGGATTCTTCCCACAAGCTTTCCAGGTGGGTTCTGACCAGCCAGCTGAAAGGAGCCGTGCAGGATTGTTCTTCACCATCCAACACCAGGAAATGATGCACAGGCACCTCCTGGTCCAGCTCACTGGCAATCATAGTAACCGCAGAGAAAGTGAAATCACTTTTGTTGAATGGGAGAAAAAAATGACTAAACGACATCACTATGAAACTCCACTACTTCATTACTTAATCTACTTTCTGGATCCGAGTGTGAGGAGGAACTCCTTAAGAACCTCGGACCCGACACACAGAACAAGTAACCTGTCACACCTTGAGTTTTGGAGAGACGTTAGGATTAAAATCTGGGAATCTGCCAGGATGTCCAACCACAGCTCTCTCAGGCCCCGGCTGAGTCCGTCATTGGACAGCAGGTCCAGATTCCCAAACCGGTCCATGACCTCCAACATGTTGGCCAAGATCGGGGTCACGGTGGCCTGAAGACGGCGCCACAGGGTGTGTCTATCAGTAAAAGACAAGGACAAAGAGTCACTTAAAGAACGCACATGAACGCTAATGTGCAAAGGGGAAATCTAATCCAAAACAGGAGCCGACGGCATACCGAATAAAATCCCCCATTCAGTAACGCAATCTTTATTCAAATGTTTTTGCGCTTCACCTCAGGGTTCCCCCCTCCTGCAGAGCCCGCCGCTTCTTGGCTTCGCTGCTCACCCACTCCTTCGGGGAGCCCATCACTTCTTCCCTGTGTGCCAAGGCCTCGGCCATTCTGCTCAACAGCACCTCCTGGAAGCGAGCTTCCATAAAGAATATAAGTGACATATTTGTGTGTTACTTGTTAGACGTTGGTGTACACGGACAGAAACAACGACATCCCAGTTCACAGAGAGAGAACGAAGTGATGCATAAAACTAGTGATGCAGCTGCAGAGACATTTTGATGGTACTAATATACATTTACTTTGCATTTGCATTTGACCAGCTCCCAGAAGAGTCAGAAGGACGTGTATCCGCTGCATGCTCCGCGATGTCACGCCTT
The DNA here is from genome assembly GCA_021346845.1 of Apeltes quadracus. Lineage (NCBI taxonomy): Eukaryota > Metazoa > Chordata > Actinopteri > Perciformes > Gasterosteidae > Apeltes > Apeltes quadracus. The sequence continues at coordinate 13,264,616 of CM037921.1, read as the reverse complement.
CGGGTTCCCTCAGCAAACCCACAGCTTTTTGGATGCAGGACGTCACCAAGGCGAGCCTGTGGAGGTGGGCTCTATCTCCCTGAAGAACGCAAACAGTCGTTTACCACCAGCACATGTGGAGGAACACAAGGTTTCTTTCATTCTAATCTGCATCCACCTGAGAGTCTCTGCTTGTCCTCGCTGTTTGTCCATCGTCAGGGTGTTCTATTCAAGATAAAAATATGGTTTATTTGTTTAAGTTAAAAAAACAGGCACTTTTCTTTACCATGTGAAATGCACCAGAGGGTGGAAGGTTCCTACCTGGCAGGGCAGGGTGGAGAAGGTTGCTAATCAGAGTTCCGCAGAAAACCGAGAGGTTCAAGCTCATGTCGTCTGAATCCCTCAAGTCATCAATGTGCACCGAGTGCCACACTCCTTCAGTGCAAAAGACAAAATGTTTGAAAGCTTCACATCACAGTGTAAAAGTGAACCACCATCATCTGGTGGTTGAGCCTAAAACGCTGTAACCTACGTGCATGCATTCGGTTTACCTTCAGTAGCTAGCAAAGCATAGAAGTGCTAATGCTAGTTTAAAGGTTTTCAAATAGAAACAAGTCAAGTATAACACTACGTTTAACTGAACGTAGTGTGAAACAATTTGTTACGCTTCGATTGGCCAGTCTGTGTTTGAGGGGCGGGACTTAGCGGAGGATCAACTATAGTGCAGTAAAAGTACTCACCTCCTTGGAAACCAATGTACTGAGATTTACTCGGGATCCTAGAAACCTTCACAATGAAAAGCACCCAACAGGTCGGAGCCTCCAGTGACATCATGTAGTTCATGGTGCAATATCTGGAAGCGGATGAAACCGTAAACACGTAAACCACTGAACGGGCATAAAATCCAACGAGATTCCGTTCAGTATCAACAAGCCCTACTTTGCTGATGCTATGAGCTCATCCCTGCAGTGGGATTCCTCCAGGTCCATCTGAATGAACAGGATGTGAAGAGAGGGGCTGGCATCTTGGAGGAAGCCCCTGGCACAGAATGGGGTGTTAAAGATAAAAACAAAATCCCCCCCATCCGCCTCCCTCACACTTTTGCTGCCATCCAAATAGTTAGTACCTTATCTTGTTGCAGAAAGAGACCTCTGTGTCAAATTGGTGGAGCGATAGTAGCAGAGTCCTCTCAAGCTGCAGTCCTAAAGCAGGGGCAAGAACCCTGACGTCTGATCTGGTTAGCAAGCCAGAGAATGTAGTTACCTGAGGAAAGCCACAGAGAGCACAGTGGCATCAATCATTTGTGAAGGTTTTGAACAAATGCAAAAACTAAACAGGAGCTGTAGTTTGTGGCCCACCTCCAGAAACGTGGTGGACCCCTGATGCTGGATCAGGAAATCTTCCAGGAAATTTCTGAGGGAATGGTGATGCTGTTGCTGGAAGTACATTCTCTGGAGTTTCTCCTTCTCTCGGTTTGCTAAATCTGAAAACTTGAGCCTCACAACAGCGTCAGGTGTGGCGCAGTTCAACAGGAGACATTTTGCTATACGAAGGATCTCCTCTTCCTCGTTTTCCCCAGCAGCAGCTTCCGTCTCCATCAATTCTTTGCTTTCAGACAGCAGTTTGTTCTCGTCATCATCTACATCCATCGACTCGACTCCTCGTTCTTTTCCAGGACCCTCTGTGTCCATCGCATCACCCGGCTGATCATCCTCTTCATCAGCTGCCACTTCTTGCAGGTTGGAATTTGCCTCAAGTGTTTCATTTGGTTCATCTTCTTCCATCGAGTCAGATTTTCCTTTCCATTGAGGTTCTCTCTCTGCACCGTCTTCAACTTTTTGTGCTCTCCTCTCGAGTGCTTGCAAGAGAGCGCTGGCACAGGCGTCGCCATGGTAGCCGACAAAAATGTCCCATTGCTTGAAATCTGCCATGGCCTCACCTGAGAATTCCTCCACCCACTTCTTGAGTTTGTGGAGAACTCTGTGCTGCCAGGGTTCCAGGTCAGTGCTCCTATCCACCCTGTGTTTCTCCAGCCTGTTGATAAGGGGCATAGGGAAGTGCTCGTAGACCTTCTTCTGGTCCTCCACCACCACCAGTCTGAAGTTGGTGTGGACACGACACTTTACCCTGTGAGAGCCGAGACCAAGATCGACGTACTGCTGCTTGCTGAGGTAGACGTAGTACTGGTTCAAGGCGTCGTACAAGCTTTCGTACAGATTTTGCATGTTGAGGAGGATGACAGTACGCCCGGTCTCCATGCACGTTTTCACCCGGTTTATGTTACGGCAGATTTGGGCATACTCTTGGTCCTTGGGGAATCCCGAGCCAAAGACGATTTCAGGAGGAGGATACCCTCCTTTGGCAAAGATTTGTTGCTGAAGGATATGGAGAGCTGCATTGTTGGTGGTCAGCAAAAGAAGGTAACGGCTGAGCTGGCTGGTGTCATGGTCAAGATTCTTTCTCACCATTTGTAAGGTGCTTGGTCTTGGAAAATCCATTAAGTTTTTGACGACCTCTTGGAAAAACATGACCGGGTCAAAACCCTCTGGTTGTCCACTGAAGTTCCGCAAGATGGCCTCTACCAACTGTTCACCATCTGGCTCTTCTTGCGTTGATTTGACCACGGCAAAGAGCATTTTGACGAGGCTATAATAATCCCTCAGACCAAAGAACTGATTCTTTGTGGTCTCACTACAGATGCTCAAGAAGGCCTTGGCCAAAGGTGGGAACAGGTGTTTGATTTTCAGGAGAATTTGTGTTGAGCATGAACAAATTCCCTTTGCAGTTTCCACAAGTTCATCCTCACTCGGATCCCATCTCGACACAAAAATTCCTCTGTTCATCTTTGCCGGGTCAAGAGCCCAGTTGGAGATGCCAACAAAGCCAACCTTCATGTGTGGATCCGGCCGGTCATTGTCAATGCAGCCATCCTCCAAGAGAGGGTGAAGGGTCTTCAGGGGCATCTGAGGAGAATCTTCTGCGAGTCCTATCTCATCAAGCACCACCACAGACACATACTCGTCCATGTTCTTGTCCTTCTGGAAACGGGCACAGTTCTTGAATGTCCCTATGATGCCCTCGGGACTTGAGTGAGGACTGCACTGGAAGGAGACCATGTGAACTTGCTTGAGCTTCTTGAATAGTTCACAGTGGGAGTTCTGGCCCTGCATGGCATCAGACACCACTGTTTTAGCAAGGGACTTTGAGCTTCCAGGCTTGCCAACTAGAAAGAGTGGGATCCTGAGCTCAATGCAAACCACCATAAGAAACACATTCTCTTTAAGTGCAGCGTTCTTGGCTATGGTCTCCCTCGCCTGTATGTCCTGAAGAAAGATGTTCTGACAGGAAGAAATCTCTTTCTGCAAAGCTGTTGAACAGCAGAGAGGTTCTGGGAAGTACTGACATATGACAGAGAGGTACTGCTCTTTGTCCACCAGAGACGGGTAGTAGCAGACTCCTACTGAAAGAATCAAGCACTTGAGGGTTTTATGACCCTCTGTGAGAGTTGAGCAGCCGTTAAAGAGGACCTCGCTGTGCTGGTGAAACCAAACCAGCACTTTCATAGACCTCTCCACGTCTCGGAGACTCACAAAACTACACTCATTCTTCCGACTTCGCATGTATTTCTGGGAGGCGGCCAGCACATTTGAGATGATGTCCTTGCAGTCTCCTGGCAGACCGTGGTTGACAACCTGCTTCTGGACAATCTGTTGGATGTAGGAACGTTCGGTTGAATCACTCAGCTGACCAAAATCCCACACCAAAGAGACCATGCTTGGAGGCAAAGGATGAACTCTGTAGACCAGTTGTCGAAGAGGCACTTTGCCGAGGCGGTCTTCTGTTTCATCTGCCTTCACCCTGTATCCTAAACCAGCACGCTCCAAACGCTCCACCATTTCAGGCGAGTGCTTCCTGTAAGGGTTGCAAGCAGCTATTATCTTTAAGCCACTGTCTGCCTTCAGAGGTTCCCCTTTCATCGATTGGTCACAGAGAATTTCCTTGATGGCAAAAATGGCCTCTGTGGTGTTAGCTTCGTCAAAGAACAAAATGGTGTCCAGCGCGTGCATTCTTCGGTTGTTTCGGGCAAGTCTCTCGGCCTCGCTAACCTTTCTGTAGATCATCTCTGCTGTGGTTCCCCCATGTACCTTGACAAGTACCATGTTCTCCACTGCTTTTTCCTCCCTCTGCAGAGCACACAGGAAACGGACTAATCTGGTCTTCCCACAGCCGGTCTCTCCCATGATGACAACAGGAATTCCACATCGGAATCTCATGTGTATGGCCAACATCTTCATCACATTGTCAGCAGTGAGCTCATACGTTGGGTCCGGATCAAAGCCTCTGTCCATTATTCCTTTCTTTGCACCGACAACGCAGGAAATCCTTTTGATTTTGTCCGCGCGCGGCAGCCCGTCAAAGTCTTCAGTGAGAGAAATCCTTTGCCGTTCCAAATCCTGAAAAAGTTTTTCTGACATCACGTTTTCCATGAGGACCTTGTGGCTTCGCGGATCAACTGCATTGAGGGTGTTTTGCCTCTGACGTATCACATTAAAGCCGAGGAAAGACATTGAGAATCGGTCTGCATTGAAGAAAATGTACGGGTGAGACTCATTTTCCCAGTGCTTACGAATAGTCAGACGGGCGAGAAGGTCATCCTCGACGAGCAGCCTGGGACTTTCATCAGACGTATTCAGAGATGGTGAGGCAAAATCTCTTGACATTAGAATCATGAACTTCACGATGAAGCCCTTGAAACCGGGGAGCTGATCTGCCAGAAAATCTGGATCACAGAAAACTGAGTTCTCACAGTCTTTGAGTTGCACGTTGAGGAACCAGGAGAAGTTCTTCAGCTCGGCCCAAGATGGATCTCGCATCCCACAGTATTTCAAAAATTGATTTACACAGTCAATGGTGTCCCCATATTGGGATCCCTCCTTGTACTTAAAACGATCCAGATCCTGATTGCTGCTGTAGACCTTTAAGAATTGATAAGGTCGTTGAACCCCCTCGCTGCGGAACTCCTGCTCATCCATGAGGGGATCAAAGGAGTTCTGCACACGTCTACTGGCCAGCAACTCATTCACCTCCTTTGGAGGTCTGCAATGGATGGTAGGCATAATGTCAAGAAGTCCAAGCTTCATCTGGGAGAGCAAATCAAACACAGAATCAGAGAATGGTTTGTGTAACTGCGTTGTCACTAATGCACACTGCACTCCTTATTTTGAGATGCTAGAACACGTGTTGTAGTTATAGGTCGACAGTCTTGTGAAAAGGACAGCGATACCTCTTTTGGTTGGTTCTGAGAGGATCTGTGTGTTCTGAGGACTTCAACAGTGATCAAATGGGCCACATTCCTTCTCCACAGCATGCCGTGGCTGTCGCTCAAACAGCCCAGAACTAACAGATGGAACAGGAGCTCCTCCAGACCCGAATGCACCTGACAGGAAACAAGGAGGAAGAGGGAGAACGTCAAGTACAACAAGCGACAGAACAAGCCATCCGCACAGAAAGCGTACTCACTCCAGCGGTGTCGATGTGCAGGAGAACCGGGTCCTGCTCTCTCAACGGGGCCAGTTTCTCCGATAGACTCTTAATCAGAGAGTCGACATCAACCCATGGCTCAATCAGTCTGATCTTGATGTGATTTGCTCGGGGAGATTTCTGCTGGAATTTCTCAAACAAACGCTGCACGTAAAGGGATTTCCCTGTTGATAGACAAAAAGATTCTGTCAGGATTTATTCATGATTCCATGCGATTCCTTTTTCCAGGGTCACCCTTACCAACTGCTGGCCGTCCAGACGACACCGTCCAGACGGAGAGCTGATCTGGAGAAACCTGTGCGGCAGGGCTCGGCGGGGACGTGTTCTGTGTGAAGTGGCCATGTAGATACCTCTGAGCAGCCTCTGCTGTCAGACTCACTCCAGCCTGAACTTTGTCATTGCTGAAGTACGAGGGCACATATCTGTGCTGGTGCTCAACCGGGCTGACTATAATCAAGCGATAATTCGGGGAGCCGCTTCTCTCCGAGACACTCGAAGAGCTCACCGAGGGCCACGCTGACATCATAACCCAGCAGCCCTGGGTTGACCAGAGAGTAAATCTTCTTCCAGTGTCTTCCAGCGCCTTTGCCGAGGGCACGGCGGAGAAAAATCTGAACCTCCTCCTCTGTGGTTTCCTCTCTGCAGACCAAAACCTCGTCAGTAGACGGCAGAGGCTGCTCTGGACTTTGCATGTAAAAAGAGAGGACGGAGGTGAAAACTTCTGCATCGGGACAAAAGAACAGGTTGGGCCTTCCCTCCTGGAGGACTGGAGGAAACCTCCTGATCACGAGCTCCTGGTTCATTTCAGAGAGGCACGACAGGAAGTGGGCCAGAGATGAGATGTCCAGGTACTCATTGAGGTACTGCGGCATGTCGTCCTTGAACTTACGCCACATCTCTTCCAGACTGTCCACATGCAGTAGTGATCCCTCTGCGGCATCCTCGTCACCTTCGTCCTCTGAGGAAAACTCCATCATATCACCAGGGGCTCTTGTGTCCTCGTCACTGTCTCCGTGTGGAGCTGCCGTTATGTCCATAAAAGGAACGGACACATCTTGATCTTCGTCGTCAGACTCGGCCTTTTCCACTTGGTCTGGCTTTGAGGTCCGACTTGCCGCATTAGCGTGAGCGACTCTGACATCAGTTAGAGTGCACTGAGGCTTTATGGGAAAAAGCAAAAGCCATAACTGTGGAGGAACTGCCACCTCCCCCTGACACACTTTGTGAATCCAGTGGCAGAGGTACACCATCTGCTCCGACGTGTAGTGGTTCAGCAGGTCGAAGTTGGAGCGCATCTCACTGATGAAGATGCTCCATTCCTTTTGGCAGGCGTCCATGGAGTGAGCAAGCGCCTGCAGCCGCTGCGTCACCTCGCCGACGTAGGCCATCTCTCTACCCTGCAGCGTCCAGAAGGTCGCTTTGATGCACGGCTGCTGCTGCGGGCAGCAACGGACCTCAGCACGCCAATCCCTGAAGAGCATGTTGCCGGACGTTTGCATCTGCAGAAGGATGGCGGCCAGTCGCTGGACTCCTTCAAAGACCTGGAGAGCACGTGGACAGGAGCGTAGGGATTCAGTCGGTTAGTCGATGAACAAGTTAGTGTCATTAACACGGACAACAAGCTCAAGCTATTTCCAACATGACGGTTTCAAACAGAGATATTTGAGATTTTACTACTCCAGACAATCCAGCGCGTCTGCTCACGGATGATGACGTCAGTGCAGAACTGCATCGCGAGATATTCAGCCTGCGCATGCTTCTAATGTACTTTAATGTCCTTCCTTAAATGCCGCTGACCTCTGTGAACCTGTTGACCTGCTCTCTGCCGTGCTCCCCTCTGGAGGACATCAGCATGAGTTTGTTCTGCAGCTCCAGCAGCTCCTCCAGCTGGTAGCGCTTCTCCTCCGAGCCTCTCGTCACTGTGACCGCCACCATGTTCTGGAGACACCTCTGCAAGGAGGTGAAACCATCAATATCTTACGTGATTGAGTCATTTCTAGGTTTTCCTTGAGGCCGTACCTTCTGCGTGTTGTGAGCAGACCATCCCACGTGATAAACTCCGTGAGCATTGATGGAGGAGGCCAGGGAGAGGGAGGACTGCTCCACCGAGCCGTGGGTCTCCTTCAGCGCCTTCAGCCAGCTCAGCAGGCGCGTGGACTCTCTCTGCAACACAAGGTCAGCGTCACCGCTCCGCCACACAAGCGGGCCTCATCCTACCGCGGCACGCCGGGGGTCCGTACCAATTTGTCTGGCAGCTTCTCGTCTCTGGCTCGGGCGTCCCACACCTGGTGAGCACACTTCATGAACTCCTGAAAGCCGGCGTGCGGGGGGAGGCCGTAGAGCAGGGGGGCGTAGCCCATCACCGCGTCGTGGAAGCAGGCCACCTGGTCGATCTCCGCGTCGTTCTCTCCGGCAGATATAGAAGCCAAATCCACGTAGACCTTCACGTCGCTCATATCTGCTCAAGGGGGCGGAGCGGTGGGAATGCAAAACCAAACACTGTGTTCATGTTTATTATTGCACTAATGACGTCTTCTCCCCCCTCACCTTTAAGGCTCTCTTTGACCCAGTTGACCAGAGTTTGGCTGTGCAGGTACTCCTCCAGGCAGGCCGTGTTCTGCTCGCTGTGGGCGGAGAGTCGTTGTCTGGCCCGGTGCAAGTCGGCGCTGAGCGACAGCAGAGCCCTCTCCTTGAAGGTGTCCTCTTCCTGTCGGACAGAGATGAAACATTCGCTTTGATCTAATGAAGAGAAGCATGAATGTCTGGCAGCCACTTTGTAATGGGGAGCGATCAGCAGACTCACCAGCTCGCCGAGCGCGTCGATCTCCGTGAAGTCCCCAGAGAGCGCCATCCTCTCGGCGACCCTCCGCACCGCGCTGGCGGCGGCCGCCGCCTGCTGCAGCTGTCGGTACTCCTGGATCTCACGCAGTCTCGTCTCCACCCAGCCGTCCTCGGGTTTGAGCCGCCCCGACTCCACCAGCGTCTCGGACATCAGACGCAGCTCCCTCTCCAGCAGCTTCCCGTCGCCACGGTCGCCGGACTGAGCCAGGACCCGATCCAGCTGCCTGAAGGTGACGCTGGCGTTGACGAGGGCGACGGCGAGCTGGCAGAACTCCGTCAGCAGCGGCTTCCAGATGATCTCACAGATGTGATTCAGGGTGACTGTGAGAGGGGAGGAGCCGGTCGGCCTCGTCGACGCCAGAGACGCCGCCCCCCCGACCCAGCGGGACAGAACCAGGCTGCTGTGACGCAGCTTGTGCATCTCACTGGACATTTTCAGGACGTCCATACTGGTTTTGTACCAGAGGACCTGGGAGGGGCCCGTCTTCGCCAGTTTCCCCTCAGCATCGAAGGGCTGAACCAGCAGCAGTTTGTTCAGGCTGACCAGCTGGAGGTCTTCACTGTCCTGCTTCTCCAGAGGAGACATCTCAGGAACTGAAAGGAGAAATGCATCATACAAATATACATATATATATACTTATTCTTATACACACACACATCAGAGTCCAAGTGAGCCGATTCCTCGAGTAACGCTCACCTGTGATGCTCTCTGTAACCTTTGCTGTCATCTTTATTAGTGTCTTCATCTGCTCTTTCCGCTGCATGAAAGAGGCCAAGTCCTTCTCTCTCTGCGCCAGCAGCGCGTCCGCGTCCATCGGAACCGTCTCCCGTTGGGAGGATTTCTTATCTGCGGGGGCCGACATGATGCAGCAGATGTTACATTCAGGTGTGTTGCAGTTGAACCCAGTGGCCGTGGGAGGCCTCCATGCTCTTACACTGCTGATGAAGCATCTTGAACGCCGTCTTGTTCTTCAGGCAGGTCTCCAGGTGTCCCAGCGCCACGTCTCCCTGCAGCAGAGACTCCACCAGACGCTCCAGCGCAGACACGCAGCTGTGGACGACCTGGCCAGCGGCGCCATGCAGCCGCATCCCCGTCGAGTCGCCTGGGAAACGACGGCACAGAGAGCGTCACGAGCTGCCGCCCTGCAGGAGGTGAGAGGTGGCGGCGTGCGAACGGACGTACCGTCAGACAGCAGGGGGTTGATGGCGGACTGACGATCGAGCAGCTGCTCCACCGAGTCTCTGAACCGAGATGCTGATTCCACCACAACGGCAGATGCAACAACAGCAGGGGGGTCCTCTGCCTTAGAGATGAGGCTCCTCATCAGGTCGCCCTCCTGCCGCCTCTGAGCACATCAACATCTTATGACAACATCTGGACTAAAACATCCTTATTCACGGACTAGTGGAAAGAAAACTTAAACTTGAATACGCACCTGGCAGATTGTCTTGATAGCCGACTGACACAGCTCGTCAAAACACGCCATCACAACTTCGCCGCTTTTAGAGATGGCTGCCGAGGACGCCTGAAGGCAGCAGACCAGCACTTTGTCCTCATCCTCTGCCTGCAAAGACACCGGGTCAGACGTGCTGGAGGGGGACAACGTTTACCTGCCTGAACTAAAGCGATCAAAAGCCACCGCTGACCTGAGAGATCCTCCTCCTCAGGTCCCTCGTCAGACTCGACCTCCAGCGGGAGGAAACTTCTTCCAGAGAGCAGTCGACCTTCAGCAGCGCATCCCCACATCTGAAGGTTCCAAACAATGGGTCACCATGACTGAGTACGTAAAGCCAGAGCTGCAAGGGTTCAGCAGGGAAAAGGTCTGGTACCCGCTGGAGATCGCAGTACCTCTATTTCCTTTGGATAGCTGAGTGCTTTTGAAGACGCCACTAGAGGTTTCTGCAGCAGCTCATCCCTCCATTCTGTGAGCCGCTGCTGCACCGGCTCCAGCTGGTCCAAGAGCTTCTGCCTGAAGGTCCCGAGGTCATCGTCTGAGGACTACAGGACACCAGGAGGAACACACAGTGAGTCAAAGTCCCGCCCTGAGGCGAGGCGTGAGGAGCAGAACATCACCTCCTTCCTCCGCCTGGCTTCCCACATCTCTGCCAGCTTCACCACCAGCTGGTAGGAGAGGACGGCCGGCCGGTACGACTGGACCAGTCGCACAACGTCGCACGTGCACTTCAACACATCGATGCTGCTCAGCAGGGCCGGCTCCATGTTTCCTGCTTCCATCAGTCTGCACGCACAAGGAAAACAGTCAAAGGCGGCAGCAGCGGCGCGTCACGGGGAAGGTGTCCCCCGTCCTCACCTGTCCTTTTCTTTGTCCAGCTCCAGCAGGACGTGGCTCAGGCTGCTCTGAGTGTGCTGGAAAACGACCACAGGGATAGTTGCGGGTTAAATGTTAAATATCAAATATCATCACATCTGTGTTTTTCTTTCCCACCTTTGCATTCTCCGCCGCTCTGTCCGATCTGACGCGACATTCTCGCAGTCTGAACGACAGACTCTGGATCAGCTGTTCGACGGGTATCCCCGTCTGCGCTGAGAGTTCGGGCAGGTCCTCAAATGGGACTAGAGAAGACCAGCTCATCAGGAGCAGAGGCGTCTCCTTAGCCAAAGGTAAGCGCGCCTGGATCAGACTCAGCACTCTCCTGTGGAGCAGAGAACCATTAGGACCTGAACCCATGGACCCTCCCTGGTGCAGCACCCTGTTTGAGCTCAACAGGGGGGTTCAGTTACTCCCGACTCAATGTGACGAGGAACGGTTGCTTGTAACTTACTTTCTCTTGTCCGGGCTGGACTTTATATTCTCCCTGAACCTGCAGAAGTGAACCCCTTGAAGTCCTGACCAGTCCTCCTCCCTCAGAGCGGGACCCAGCCTCGCTGAGTCGGCTCCCGGCTGTCTGAGCCTGAGGAGCAGAGGGACGAGCAGGACGAGCTCCGGGACCTGCTGCTCCACACACCGGTTCATCAGACCTAACACGAGGCTGAAGGGGGGTAAGGAAGGGGGGTGAGACGTGATCCACAGTCAGGACTTCTTTTAGCATTCATTCCACTCACTATTGTGGTGGTTGGAAAGCACCGGACATCCAGTCCAGGTTGGTTTGGTCCATGGCGTCCTCTGAGGACACCAGGAGAACCAGCTCAGTCCAGCCCTTCGGCCCGAGGTTGAGCTTGACCCGCACGGTGACCATGAAGACGGACAGAGCCTGAGCCAGAGGGCCGCTGCTCCTCCAGCCTTCAGGCAGCTTCTCCTTCGGCTCGCCCTTCAACCATCCAACCAAAGTGTCCGTAATCAGATCTGAGGTCTGTGAATTCAAACAAAAACACGTGGTTAGCAAGGGGGGGTATCGGATCGGTTATCCAATGGTTGCTTCATGTTGCACCTACCGGGACCGCGGGAGGACGTGAGCCGTCGGGGAAGGTCATCCTCGTGTGTGCAGAGCCGAGGCTCTGCGTGAAGTGCTGCAGGCGTTCACACAGGCGGACGGTGTTCTGTTTGTCTGACGGGTTCCACGTCTGGAAGATCCGCTCCAGCAGAGTCCTCGCCGACGCCTGCCAGGCGGACGACACCTCCGCCCCTTTGGATTTATTGAACCACGTGTTCAGGCTGCTCCAAAAACCGGCGTCGCCCCGAGCGATGAAGCCCTCGTAGAGGTGCACCTCTGGAAGAAGAAAGGGGCCGGTTAGAGGCTCCACCCTGAAGGAGGACGCGCTGAAGCTCCGTGCTCGTCTTACCGTTAACGCTGCGTTCCCATGGAATCTGAAACCGTCTCTCTGTGATTTCTGGGAGCTCTTTTTGCCGGTGCTTTACTGCGTACCAATAACTCCAGCAGTCTCCTCTCCTCAGGTCCTTTTCTTCAACGGAAAGACTCGCTTCTACCAGACGTCCCTCCTTCAGGCTCCTGAAGCGTGATGGAAGGACTCAATTGGATTGGACATTTGAGACAAATCTCTTTGCCAGTGTAAGAAATGTAGTCAAGAGAAGCAGAGAGGCTGCAGGCTGCTCGGCTTCGGGACTAAATGAGCATCATGCTGATTGAAGAAGACTTGAAACTAGAGACTGAGACCATAAACTCACACGCACTGCGTCGTCTTCAGAGGTAAACGCCCTCCGTCGTAACACAGCAGGAAGTCGTCGTGCTCGTGGTTAAAGCGGAACTTCTTGTCCAGCACGGCGTAGAAGTGGAATGTGAAGGTTGGAGCTGAAGGCGGAGCTTTCACTGGACTACGCTCGCTGGTGAGACAGAAGACAAGATGTCCAGTATATTGAGTGTGTATGTATAGCATGTATAGCATCTGAAGAAAACACCAAACTCTTTTACTCTTCACACTAAAGGACTTGGTCCTTTAGGACGCTGCTGTAAATGGGTGGTGTAAGTGGGTGGAGAAGGAACAATCATTGTGCTGATGAGTCAGTCAGTATTTGTGAGAGGGAAGCGCTGTGGCGTGCGTCGTACCGTCTGCGTGGAGCCGCTCCAGCGTCTCTGTCCTCCCGCTGTCCCTCTCCAGACACGGCTTTGGCATAGGACGCTCGTGACGCTTCGCCGGAGTCTCCGGCGCCGCGGCTCTTCTCTTCGGCCGGGTGGTCCTGCTGCAGCGGCGCCGGAGCGGCGTCCTTCCCTTCGGCCTCAGGTGTCTCCTCGCCCCTCTTTGTCTCCTCGAGGCCCGTCTCTGCCCCGGAGGAGCCGGTCTGCGTCCCCTGGTTCCTCAGGGAGACGTGTGGAGTTTGCGTGTCTTTGTCTGCACCTTTGTGTGTCTGTGTTTGTGTCTGAGCTGCCGCCATCTTGGCGTCCGGGTGGCGTCGTTGTCTCACAGCCTGCGCGGCGTCTTCACCCACCCGCTGAGCTTCTACGGGGCGGCGCTCCTCCGCTTGGCTTCCTGTGGCCTCCATCACCTCCACCTCTCCTTCGCTCTTCCACTCCGCATCCTCCTTAACGCTCGATGCGCTCCTTCTCCTTCTTGGACGTCCCTTCTTCTTCTTCTTCTTCTTCTTCTCCTGGTCATTGTTCCCCCTGCTGGAGCCGCCTGCTCCTCGTTCCTGGAACCCACCACAAACCCACTTGAGAACCGAGCACCTGGATTTGAATCGTGTCGCTCATTGAGCTTTTCTACCTTATTTCTTTTCTGCCGTTTTTTGGTCGCCCCGTCCTCCATCTCGTTGGATCCGGCGGTGCCGCGGGTCTTTCCTCCACCCTCCTCCATCTGTGGAGGACTCCTTTCCTGAGGGAGTCACTGGTCCCCTGTCACCTGTCTCTGGAGATGATGATCACAGGTACGTAAGGGAGGGGCAGTCAGAGACGTGTTTGTTCAAAGTACAACATGTATTACTTTAAGATATTATGACACTATTATAAAACAATCATGACATCCTGAAATACATAAAACTATCAACTGAATCATACATATTCTGTGTATACGTACATGATTTTCATGTGATTTTCTAATTGATCAAATACACTGTAATGTTTCCCCTTTGTCCTTCTAACATGCGTGCTGTTTAAACGTGTCAGCTGTAAGAAGCGGCACTAAATGTGACACAGAAGTTGTCTTCGGGTTACTTACCTTCTCAGTTTCAGGTCGTCTCCAGCGTTCTGTCACAAACATTGAGGAAACGTTTGTTATATCCACCCTAATGTCCCGTATGTAACTCCCAGGGAGCGTCCATAAATGAATCCGCTCCTCTGAAGTTGGCAGTTATTTTTGAAGCTAAACTGTTTCGGAACAAACTGTGGATTCAGAAAAAGTGACTCGACCTTTAAGTAATCTTTGACAGAGTTCTGGTTCAAGCATCGCCGGGTAATTCACGTTTTTGGTATTGATCAAGTTTCCCCTTTCTTGACGGTCCCTGAAGCAGAAAGAGTCCCTTCAGTTTCATTTCTGTCAAACTCCCGTCAGACTAGAAACTGATGCTGCGTTCAGGAGCCCGTCGGGAGCTTTCGGTTTCCATGCCGCAGGACTCGAAACCAGTGATTCGATGCCTTTTGTGATGTTAGAATATCTATACAATATACAGCTACAGATGTGAATAGATTCATACCTAAAACCAAAGCCAATTGTAACCTTGTGTGAAGACAGCGGGAAATTTAAACATCTATTATTCACGTATTTAATACAATTCAGGAATACTTGTACCCCCGCAGTGGAAATAATGTGCAATTATTTTGCTTCAGTAAGTCGTCATATTTTATTTTTCTCTCACTGTTAATTGTTATTTACCAAAACGCCAAAGGAATTTCCTACGACTGTATCAGATATTTATCATTAATACAGTGATATAAAAATAAAGTAGTAATATATATATAAATAAATAAATAGATAAATAATCATTATACTAAGAGGGTTATTGTGTGAATGATGACATAAGTCCAATTATTGACATGAAAAAGATAAGCAAATTCATTTATTGAATTTAATTTCATAGATCAACGGGTCAAATAGTAAAACAATATTCATGGTTACATTCTATTGACTAAACCCAGAGAGCACACTGATGTGGTCGAAAATACTTCAGTATTGTTTCTCTTATAGTGGTCAAACCGCCTGTTTCCTCATCGGGAGAGATGTTTCCTTCATAAGCACATGAAACACAAAGCGATCAGCTTCACTTTTCTGCTTCAGGTTTCTTCACCCTGCGAACTACGACCCTGGTTCTCTTTCCTGGAGGTCGACCCGCCGCAGGCTCCGCCCCTCCTGGTCGCCCTCGCAGGAGTGGAGGGCTCCTTCCGTATCGCACGCCGTCAACGAAGCGCTCCACCCTGTCGAACCTGGCCGTGAACTGAGAGAGCTGCTCTTTGAGGCCGTTGAAGTCCTTGTAGAGGTTCCCCAGCGCGTCGGACAGAGGCTGGATCCTGTGGGAGGGAAACGGACATGGAAAAAGAAGATATCGAGTCAGAAATGTAAGTTTAACTATGAAATGAACTATATTATGTCGAAAACTGGAATAAAAAAGAAGCAAAAAAAAAATTGTCAAAGTCAAAAAGAGTTCTGAAAAAAATGTTATGTTGAAAAATATTACAGGTAAAATAGGTATATTTTTGAAAAAAATATCTGTGACTTAAGTCTAGACTTAAGTCAAAAAACGTTTTGAAAAAAGTAAAAGTTTTGAAAAGTCGGTATGTTATTTAAAGAAAATGACGCGGTCAAAAATTGATTTGAAAAAAAAAAGGTTATTCACGGCAACACAGGAGAAATATATAAACATGACAATTAAAAAGCTGAATCCAGAATGGACAGAGATGGATCAACAGTTTAACTGCACTCGGCTATAAAAACGCAGGAAGAGGCTTAAAACAACCACGAATACATTAAAAGACTGCAAAGTGATTAAACACGGCGCCTCTCACCGGGAGTAGTCGGGCAGCACGGTGCCGTGGTCGTGAAGCAGCAGATCTCGGACCTGCGTCATGATGGCATATTTCCAGTTGTCCAGAACCAGCGTGAGGTTGGAGCATCCTCTGGTGTTCACTGCGTCTGCTGCAAGAAAAGGACATTAAAGAGGAAGATGCATGAAGAAAACACATTAGACATATTTAGAGGAAAGAAGTAGTAATACTGTTACAAATCAACCTTATGCTGAAAGTAAAATCTAAAGCGATACCTTTAGAAAGTAGTCATGTAAAAATAAACCTTATAACACATTATTTCCTCCAACACAGGGTTTTCATAAAGTATAAGATAATATACGAACAAGTGTCAATGCCCTAAATAGATTAAAATCTAAAAGGTTTAAATGATACATGGATCTTAAAAGCTTCAACATAAATTGCAACACAAACTGTAACCTCATGAGCAAAGTAGCACTTGAAGCAGGTTTGTCATGAAGTGAGGAGCGCGTACCTGCAGCCACGTGCTCCCGTGTGCGTCTGTGTGCGGCGCTCAGAGTCAGCGACCACAAGAACACAACGCCTGCAGCCTTCATCCCGACAGACACACAAGCCGAGTCCCCACCACTCGCCTGCGCTGCAGCGAGGGGGAGGTTCCTCTGGGCGGGGGGGGGGGGGGCTCCTCCCCCATCGCAGGCCTGCACAGGCCTCCGATGCGTCCTCTCGATTCAGATTAGATACTTGAACTATTCCTTCAGCTCCAACGAGACGCCGCTTAGTTACCAACATTCAACAGGAAATAGGAATAATGGAATAATGCGATATGAACCCGGCAGCATTACGGGTCACGTCAGACTCCCACATTCCTGTCCTCCATCTGTTCTCCATCTGCGGTGCTGAGGAGGGGCGGTACCGATCCATCATGGAGATATCCGGTGGGAAGAACACACGCGTGTTAGCATGTGGACACCGGTGTTGCTCTGTGGGAGCGACACGCCAACAGAAAATAACGTTTCCCAGTTTAAAGGTGTTCGTAAAGAGACTGAACACTCAATAACCAGCCGCACATTAAAGCAGATAAACACGCTTCTCTTCTTTTCTTCATTAGAATGAGGTTTTTTTGCCCAAACTGACGACAGCCATAAAATGAGAGCGCGAGCATGAGAGACGTCAGTGTTTGGGTTCCCACTCAAAATAACATTTTAACGAATGAGCGAATGAGCGCTGCGTCAGGATCGGTACTTTCTATTGAAATCAAACACATTGTCACCTGCAATAAGAACTCTTGTTTTTTTTATTATTTTTTTGTCTCAAATCCAAGTGAGCAGCACACTGGGAGGGGCCTCGCTGAGCGGAGCCCTCCGAGTGGCTCGCTCAGCAAACCGCCCGGCCAATAGAAAAAGAATGAGTCCAGAACTCATGACACCGGGGAAAGAAAGCAAAAACAAAATGAACCTACAACTAAAATAATATTCTCACTTCATCAAAGCCTCAATAGATCCACAACCGAAGGCCTGTGACCTTTGAACCTCCCCACGACGCGAGGCCAGGCTGCAGCGCGTCCACTCAAACGATTTAGAACAGAAACCCTTCCTCGCTCACCACTGGCCGTATCCATGGAGACAGTTTGTTAGTTTCTGTACTCCACAAGACTAAAAGGGAGGAAATGCTGAGTTTGTTTCATTTGAAGCTTTTTGGGGTGAAATTAGTCTCAGTGTGGTTACATTTTCGAGGGGGAAACGGAGGACGGGGGGGGCCGGGGGGGTTTCCTCTGGTTTCAGGCTCCGCCTCTTTCACTCCTCTTACACAAACCTCCTTTTGGAAGAAGCTCCAGGCGATCAGTCGTGGCCGCCCTCGCTGACTCGATTGCTCGTTATTTATGGGGGTTTTCCTGCTTATTAAGAGCACATTTCTGGTAAAAACAAAGGATTTAAAGTGGTGATTCTGTGGAAAATTACTCAACTAGCAGCCTCAATAAAAATGATGTGCAGGACAAGCGGACATCAGAATAAACAGGGTGAAATGTCGGCCATCTTTGTCTCCCCTGGTGACCTGCCGGGGGCCGGAAAGCACCGAGTGATGATGATGATGATGATGATGATGATGTCATTTTGTCAGTAATTTTAAGTTTTATAGTAACTTAATGGTGAAAATAGAGGCTCTCTACCCGGCTGGAGTGACTCTGCGGGTGATGATTGTACTTTAAGGGGCTTGTCAAAGAGACCAGGACCGAAAAACAAACCCAAAAGTGGCCGAGTGGATCCAAGCTGAAGATTCCAAATGTAAAACTACGCTAGAATCTGATAAAAAACAAACAAAAGCTTAATTAAATAACATCATCATTCCTCAATTGTATTTATACACAGCAAGATTCATCCGAGAGGACACCCAAACGGTCTGTGCTGCCTGTAGTCACGGCAGCATTGATTTTAGGGGGCTGATTAATCAGTGGGCACGGGGAGGGGGGGGGGGGCTGCTTAACCGTAACGAGTTACGCAAAGGAAACTGTCTGGTTTTAATCTGATTTACTGGATGAATTTGATGTAACGTCTGTGGTGGGGGGGGGGAGGGGGATAACAAAAAATGGGGGGGGGGGGGGCGTCCAAATCTTGCATCTGGTCCAGCGATGTCACTGGCGAGTCACGGGGGGGGTCTTTAGCTGCGGGGCAGGCTGCACATCTCACAGAGCTCAGTGCCGGGCTGGTTCATGAAGGTGCAGTGGAGGCAGGACCACATGGCCGAGGACGAGGCCGGGACCGAGGGCCCCCCCGTGGCCCCGTAACCCTGAGAGCTGGAGGGCTGCCCGCCCACGGTGCCTGGGGGGGTGGACAGTGTTAAGGGAGTTTGTTCAAGTTTTAGCTAAACTAAAGTGAGTAAAACTTTTAGACAATATTCATTATTACCACATCAAATCTC
Source organism: Apeltes quadracus (assembly GCA_021346845.1). Lineage (NCBI taxonomy): Eukaryota > Metazoa > Chordata > Actinopteri > Perciformes > Gasterosteidae > Apeltes > Apeltes quadracus. The sequence continues at coordinate 13,246,010 of CM037921.1, read as the reverse complement.
CTTATCTGACACATTCAGGTCAACAAAGGGCGAGACTTACTGCACAGCTGCTCGATGGTGGCCCACTGCTCGGACTTCTTCCAGGTCTGAGCCAGATCTTCATTACAAGTCCTCACAGCATCCAGGAGCAGCCCGATGCTGTCCTGCAGACACAAACACACACTCGGATCCATCCTTCACGCACTTCAGGGGAAAAGCACACCACTAGCTCACAGCTTTGTAAATCTGGATTCTTCCACGTCGGATTAAGCAGTTCCTAATTACATTAACACAGGAAAATATCAGCTTTGATGATCGCTACGATCAAAAGATGAGAGAAATGTTCGTCTGAAAACCGATCAGCTGCAAACGCAGGTGTGAGAAGGACGCGGCGTCATTGCAGAAGCTCGGTAACACAACAGGAGACGCCGAGGAAGAAGAGGAGGAGGAAGGAACCTACCCTCAGGGGCATGACTTCATTGGTGACGAGGAAGAGGAGCAGATGAAAGTCCGACACGATGTCCAGGAATGCCGTGGAGGTGCACTGGGAAAGGTATGTCGCTAAACTGTGGAAGTCCTGCAGGCCACCAAATGTCAAAGGTCACTCACGTGCAGCTTCCTCGGAGCTCGACTGGACGTTTAGTTTGATGTCTGAAATCAAGTCTGTGTATAAAACAAGCTGAAGAGATCTAGCGTTTAGCTTTAAATGGGTCATTGAACGCCTCTCGGCTGAATCTTTGAGTAAATGAGGTGAAGCACAACTGAATTACAGTCAAACACAAATGTTTGAATTTGTTTGTTTTTTTAACGCCACTTGTATCAGGTCATTATTTCAATCTCTTCACCACGTTTCACTCAGAGGTGAAAAGCATCGAAGTCTCACCTGCGTCTCTCCCAGGATGTCTCGGTTCTCGATGGGGAAGCGTTGTGTAGAGCAGAAGGTGTACTGGGGGTCCTTTGGAAACGTGGTAGTTATCTACAGGGGAAAGAAAACACAGAGTACATTTAGTACACACGCACACACACACACACACACACACACAGAGCATAGAAAAGAGTCCTACTCACATCTATGATGAGGTACTCCACAGGAAGTGGCCGAGCTAGAAACGTGACATCATTTCCAAACTTGTCCTTGTCCTTTTAAATGAAAGGGGAAAACAGGTGGAAACCAAACATCTGGATGAGTTGACTCATCTGGGCATTGCCACATGAACCGTACTCCATTACATGGATGCATGTACGTATATAAGTGTATACATGTCCACTGGCTGAGGACTCACCTTGAAGAAGACGTCCGGGACGTACTGCTCTGAGGAGGACTCCTTAGCGAAGCCCAGCTCCGGAGCGTCTCTGCAGGGCAGAAGGCACTCGTCCCTCACCAGAGCCATGCACTGATTGGACACCTGGTAGCCTTCAAAGTGCACCTGGTTGTCCGGACCACCTGCAGACAGGAAGTGGATTCACGGGTTAGTTTGAAGAATAACCGGAAAGTTTGAATCAACAACACTGACTTTTATAGAATAGAACAAGGAGTCAAATGGGGCCTTTAAATGTGCTCATATTTAATCACTATTGGAGTAGTGACGACACGAGAGCAGCAGGCCCTCATTCAAGAAACTACAACTGGAAAATGGTTATTTCCTGTGCAGCTTGTTTTCCTTCTCTGAAGCCTTTACATCAGGACCGCATCTCTTATCTGGCTTGTGTTACTCTGCCTCAGTGGCATCAACATTACTATGAACACAATACAGTGAACACTGAAGGCACTGACACCAAGGGCGGTTATGTAAAGACTGTAAACAACGTAAATAAAGGCTTCAAAAACTGACACTTGAGTCAATTGATCTACGTATTGTGTCATACCACATGACGTGGTTTAGACAACAACTACAGTATGAAGAGAGATATTTAGCCCTTCACTTTAAACTTCATAGTGAACAAAAGGTACCTGTCGCCACCACGGTCACAAACTTTGAGCCAAAGTGTCCGTCTCTCGAGAGCCTGCACGGGTTTGAGTGGAGGTTCTGGAAGTAGCCAGCTGTGATGCACTCCTCTGCACTCAGGTAGTGGGAGTCCTAACAGCAGAAGGTACAGTGTTTAGGAAGGGAAGCGCATGTTACTCTGACGAAAAGCTGCTCTTAAGGGAGAGCGAGCTGCATCCTCACATGGTTCCTCGTGAAGCGGACGGTTCCTATCCTCGTATCCTCAGACAGGAGGTCAGTAAAGATCCAGCCCACCTGGATGCAGCCCAGAGGAAGCGAGTGATTAAAACCACTGATTCATCTACCGGAAATCACATGGAGAAGACAGCCCACCTTGCAGAGGCCCAGTTTAGCAGCGATTTCGTCCACAGCTGCAGCTTTAGGATCCTCCACCAGTTCCAGGCTGTTCTGAGTCGCATTCTGAAACTCACACGAGACCGGTGTTACGATCAAACAAAAGCGAAAGGAAGTAATGCTGAGGGCAAGGCTTTGGTACTCGTTACATTATCCTCGTAAAAGCCAGAGAGCGTGCAAACAACACGCTGTTTGAAGAATAAGAAGACAACAGGTGGAACCAGCAAAATCCACAAGAGTAAATGAGTTATAAAAGAAACAAAAGATAAATATCCCGTGAACTATGTGGATTTTTAACACTTCTTTTTTCTACTCGTTTGTGAGCGACTCGCTGACCTGCGGCGGCTCGTAGATGGCGGCCACCTCGGCCCGGATGCCCAGCGGGATGTCTTTGTGCTCGGTGTAGCGGCCGTACAGGTAGCCCATCCTCTGGCTGCCCGTCTTCCTCCAGAAGTCCAGGAAGCGGTCGGCGATGGTGTGGTTCTCAAACATGATGTTGTCCACGTGTCTGTATTTCTGGGAGGAGAAGAGAGAGAAGCGTCAGGCTCAGAAAACAACAAGCAGAGGTTTGTTTGTTCGGGACGTTCGGTCCAGCTCGATAATAAAGCTTTCCCATCATCATTATTCTAATAATACTAATGATGCTACCTGTCTGTTCAGTGTGATGGCGCTGGGCTGGCACTTGGTGCAGATCCCCTCGGGCCAGGGAAGGTGGCCCTCACAGCCAGACTTGATCTTACAGCTGATGTTCTCCAAAGCTGCAAACTTCCCCCTGCGAGGGACGAATCACAGGCTTAGAAGAGAATTTAAAGACAAGGATTCACACAGAAAAAAAAGGAAAACTCACTTATCAGCTCCGCCGGTCAGCTTCCGAAGGTAAGCGTGGAATGACATGTGCTTCACTGGCGGGTCGAGGTGATTCAGGTAGTCTTCGTCAAAAGGCTAATATTTAAAAAGAAGAACCATCAGAATAAACCTGTATAACAGCAGTGCTGCTTATATAATATCTCACCTCTAATGGTACACAGTGCACGCATTTTCCGAGGGAACCATGGTGACATCTGCAACAAGAAAAAAGAAGCGTTCAGTATCCGATGTTTGTTTTTATTTCCGCTGTTTTCCAGTTGGTGTCGTTCTTACAGCTGTGGATCTTTGTTTCTGTAGATCTTCCCGTCCTGCTTGGTCAGATACTGATCGATCTCGTCTTCCTGGACCTGGGGCGCTGAGAACGACCGTGGGATCATGGAGGACGAAGAAGAAGAGGAGAACGAGGAAGAGGATGAAGACGACGAGACGGACGGTTGGGATGAAGATGAGTGAGGGGTGGCGGTGTCCATGACTTCCCCAGAGGAGGCGCTGGATGCTGAAGGAAACAGATACAGCATGTCGCCATGCCTACAGGGCAGATGAGACAAAAGAAGTTACTTTTACTAAATTAATCAACATTTACGGATAAAGGAGTTTGTATGTCTGACTGAGTTCTACTTTGTGGCCAAATGGCAAACTGTGTGACGGGAGTTTTTATTCCTTGAAGCAGATTCATCGTCATTGATATGCTTTTTGTCGTCTTTTAAGTGACAGGCAGAACTGTTTGCTCTCACTCACTTGATCTTAAGCAGGCTCAGAGATTTGTTCTGGGAAAGGATCTCGTCTGTCTTGTTGCGATTCAGGTAAATAGAAAACCCGTTGGTATTGAACCCAAACTCTTTGGCCACCTGAGAGAGAAAAGATGCAGCATGGTGATTTCACTGGGTGGAAACATTGTGCCAATGTTTCTGTGTCGTCCTGCAGAGCCTTTACGCTTTTGTTTCTTAACAGTTCCTTTGTGAAGTAATAGGAAGAAAAGTGAGGCAGGAATAACACAAGCAAGTTCCTCTTCAAAGATGTCTCCAGATGTGGCAGTAGCCTTATGAAATGCTGAACCTACACAACAAGGTTGGCAGCGCCAATTCAAAGACCTGATATTGTCAAATTTATAGAGGACGAAAATGTCACAACTGCCAACAACAGAACATCCAGTTTTCAAGTTAAAACTGCATCTTTAAGGGTTGTAGAAGGCTGGAGCAGTGTGCATTTTCTAACCTAAAACATAGCGATGTCTATGTGGCCTCACAATAGAATAAGGTCAATAGAAATAGACACTGTGAGCCAAAAAAAGCTGTTCACTTTGAGCCGTCTCCCATTGCACGTCATTCGTCTGCGTTTCATCTATTGAGGAACTTTTTCAACATTAACAGAAAAGCACAAAGATTATCTCGGCATAAAACTGAACTCATTAGGACACTGAATACAAAACACAAAGTTGAGACAGCTGCAATGACCCAGTGATATCTAAAGAAAATAAGACGAGCACAAACATCTACCACTGGTCATTATTTATCATAAGGTTACATGGTAAATCTAAGCAGAAAACAATCAGAAGCAGTGAGATTCTTTAAAGCAAAAGTCAGTATTTCTAAAGATATTTTCACTGTACACTGGGTGAAACTGTACGAGACAGGACATTACTTTGAGTCTCATCCTTTCTGTCTCACCTGCAGAAATAAAAAAGCTGCAGGACTCAGTCTGACTCGGCATGGTCTGCCTTAAAGCCATGGTTTTCTTTTCAAACCATCACTGGCAGCTGGGACTGAAAACGACTCCCTACATTGATCTGCAGGCTAGACCATCCTGCCTGAACACAGATGCATACATATTTCATGAGGTGCTGCTGCAATGCTCCTCTTTGACTGGAATGCAGCTCTATTTTAAATCTACTGCTTCCAATGCTTTTGTCATTTTGGGTGCGAACGTGTGCATAAAAGCAAAGCAGGAAACGATTGCCTATTTAGAAACACACAACTTCAGGCCCAAATGATCCATTAGATGTGTGTCATCATTCTCTGTAGCGCTTGGGTTGTAAAGCGCAAAGCAATTCATTGTCTACGCTCCGTGAAATCAAAGCTGGTGGAAGCTCGACCGACCTGCTCTGAAACGTTCTGCACAGCTTGTTGCACAAATGGACAATTATCCGCCACAAAAGGCAAGGAAACAGAAAATATACTCTGTGGCAACAATGCACGCATCGACGTTGACTTAGCTGTAGAAACATGACATGTCATATAAAGATGCGGTGCATATGTTACGCACACAAAGATTAATGCTGAAGTCGGCCTCAAGAATTTAAAAGGAGGCCAGAGAAATGAAATGTGACGGCTTGTGGATGATGAATGGCTTGTAAAATGATTTATGTTATTATTGCATACGGAACCTTCTTTAAAAGAGCAGCAGCTGTCTCCCTTTTGGTAGAAGCAATTTTCTTCATCCCATCTGGGGATTGTACCCTGACGACCTACAAAGAAAGAGAAAGACATCATCTGTATTCAGAGGTCCAAGTTAACAATCCAAAGTGAGTCACTCAAATGAGTTTCTATATGAATCCCCAACACCTGTCAATCATAACAAGGTCGCGTCTCCCCCTTTACAGAGGCAGAACATCATGACAACGATGACAGTGCAGAAAAAAAGGATGATGTTAACGTTGAAACATACAGCTTATGTATTGTGACATTAATGTGTCAACTTTAGCCGGACAAGCGTAACTCAAGCTGCCACGGTGTGGAGGGGCTCGGCGGGGGGTCAGTCAACAAAGTACCACTTTTAATGAATCAACAACATCTTGGCTTCCATTGTGTCCACTAGGTATTCTGCGGCTAATGTTTGGCTCATTCTTGTGCATGCGAATCAATAATTATGCAATGTATGTTCCGGAATGTGCCGGTTTATGTCGCCTTCTGCTTATCCAACAATGACTGCTAGTTATTCGGATGTCGTCAGCTAGCCAAAGAGCTAATGCTAGCCGGGTTAGCTAAACAGGCCCAACTCGCTGTTTGCTAACGATTGGCTAGCTACCGAGCTAATTCTGCTGCCTCATCACTCCAGACTTCGGCTAACAAGCTAGCTAACATTAGCCGAGTCGAACCCCTCACGACCGTTAAGACAACATGCCGCCTTACTTACAATAATATCTGCCATGATTCCCGGGGGAGCGCTCCCGATAGATATCACTGCGTTAGTAGAAAGAGACACTCAATAGAAATTTCACGTAGCGTTACTAGTCAGTCAACGAAACTCCATCCCACAACTCACACACCGGGTGTTACAGACATTAGCGCCCGACCGTTTGCCACTGGTCCCACATCGAAGCGACCACGGGCGAAACAAGCGTTTTCTCTTCTATCGTCCCGGGTATTATTTTGAATGCAGTGCGTACATGTTTCAATGAATGAAACCCTTCTTATAGAAAGACTTTATTTTAAAATCACCTTAAATTCACAACTTCAGCTTATGTTGTACTCACAAGATAAATACAAGTATGTCATATGCTATCAGAGACACAACAGCACAGTGTGTTAGTTACTGTCTCTGGGTATCATTTACATGTACATATGAAATACACCACAACTTTATTTACTTTAATCGGAGTAACATCCATTTTAGGTGATGTATATTCTATATTATAAGTACAAGTGTGCATGTATTTTAACTTAAAGGAACCATTAAATAACCTCAAATAAATCTTGACTCTTGTTTTTATACTTTATTTTTCCCACATTTTGTAGAGAGTACAAAGCTCCTTTATATATCATATACTGTGCAAACATTGTAAAGTAAAGTTATAAAGACAAATTCATCCACACCGCAACATTTTTGTTGCGGATTTGAAGAAGTTAAATAGTAAAGTTTAATGGAGCGCACACTGAGCGGAGAGGATAAAGGTGAACGGAACACTGAACGATGGAAGAAAGATGCAACAGCTGGAACACAGCGCTGTGTGAACGTGTGAATTAACAGTTTGTCACAGACATTATTATTAAACAAGGCCAAGCAAACTTAGTGGAGGAAGCAGCACAAAATTCTGGAGGGACATTTATTCTGTTCTGTGGCTTTTTGAGATTGACTGACAGTATTCTGCTGAAAAGCCGAGCTTGCGTCCCGATTGCATGTTTGTTTCATGTTGTGTCCGTGAGAAGATAGAACAGAGTAGGAGAAGAGGAGTTTAGAGCAGCGGTGCAGATCTAGAGAGGACGTGACAGACAGATGCTAAACGTGAGCAGATGTTGTGAAATGTCAAAGAAGAATCCGGTCGAGAAAGAAGGATGTTTTTGTGTGTTTCCTTTTTTCCATTTTTTTGTGTTTGTTACATCTGGTTGTGGTGGTTTGTGTTGAATAGTTCTTTCCGAAGCGTCTCCAGGCAGCGAGGAGCAGCAAAGGGCCTCAGATGATGCCGTACTTGGCCAGCTCGTTCAGCTCCAGGTGATTGAAGGCCTCCCACGGGCAAATGACAGTGATGTCTGCAAAACAAAGAAAGAAATAAAGAGCCGCACGGGAGGGAGGTTGGTCGGATCCCGTGTGGATCACAAAGCTGAACGCTAAAGTCAGCCCACCTGTGCCCAAGCCCTCCATTCCCGGGATGTCGTCCCCGAATCTGAAGGAAAAACACACACAATCACACACGGCGACACTTCTAGACCTCCACACATGAAAAGAGCAAGGCATCGTGGGAGACGAACCCCTGGATTCCCTTCTTGGGAGGCTTGCTCTTGAACTGCCGGGTCTGCCGCTGCTTGAACTTGGGCGGGCCCTTGCGCGGAGTGGCGGGGCCCCCGCTGACTCGGGTGGCCGACTTGATTTCAGCTTTGGGCAGCTCCAGATTCATCTTTCAGCCGCTTCGGTTCCTGCTGCTCGCTGCGTCTCTCTGAGGGGCGGTCGTCGTGACGATGGCGCCTTTTTTTTTTTTTTTTTTCAAGGCAGAAAGAGATTCTACGGGAGTGTCACCTGTCTGACATTACAGGCCTTAATCCTCTCACTCATATCTCACACCGACTGGACGTATGGACCACCTTGTTCTGTGAGCATGACCCAATTTCCCATAATCCCTGTCTCAAGTTAATAAGCCGCCCCGCTCTCTATTTCAAGCCCCAGGTAATCTCATTAGAGCAAGGACGACCCGGCAGGAATGCTGAGCACACTGTGAGGGTCTGAACACGGCTTAACATCACACGTTGTGCGCCAAGTGATGGAGTCCACCAGTTCTGACCCACGCAGACACATCTGTCAGACCCGTGGTAAGGAAACACTGATTTCTGTACAAAATGCTTCATTTAGATATTTAAACATGGCAGAAAATACAATATAAGTAATGAGCCGCTGAAGTTTCTCTTCTTCAATCATTTGACCCTTCAAGGTCTGTAAATTCACTTCTCTATTAAGTTAGTTAAAACATTGTGATCCATCTCACAGTGGTGTTGCTACTCATCAAATCTTAAAATAAAAGTAAAACTCCAGAATTAATTGTCAAAATGTTTCCTTATTAGTAAATCCCTTACGATCTCAGTAGTGAACCGTAATCATTTGTCTGCAGCATTGAGAAAACTGTCAACTGTAATTCTTCAATCACACAATTTCACCGTTTTAACATCTTAACATTTTCTCTGAAATGAAAAATGGATGTTGTACCCGTTGCACATATTTACAATTCTTACGGACGACATCAGTAACCTTCATCGTGCTCTAATCATCAATCGAGAGTACAGATCACCTCCAGCTGATGGAGCCTCGGTCCAAAGGAGCACCTGGTGTCCTTCTGTCACATCTCCATCTTCTCTAACGCAAAAGCACTGTGCCTCCATGAGTGTGTGTAGGTGGTGCAAGTGATGTAGGCGGTGTAAGTGATGTAGGTGGTGAGCTTCTACTCACCAGCTGCTCGGGAGCAGGACGGGTCGGACGAGTCGGCGTGAAGCTCTACGCTGTGAGGGCCGGCCGGGCTCAGGGGCCCTCTTATGTAGCTGAGCCCGACAGCAGATTACGGAGGCCCCCGCCTACCACCGGTCCAACAGGGGAGGGGGGGTATGCATGCAAACTCTGTGATGTCACACTCTCACTCACTCATCAAAAATGTTTCTAACCTAATATTTCTTTAACTTTTTTTTTTGACAACATATTTCGACTTTTTTTATAAACATTTTTCAGATATCTGACTCTTTTCACAAAACATTTTCGGATTTTCTTTCAAAACATTCTACCTTTCTAATATTTCACTTTTTTGTTTTTATATAAAACATTTTCTACCTAATGTTTTATTACTTTTTTCCATGACATTTTTCAACTGACAGATGGGGAAACTGATGTCACACTCACCTGATATGACCTGACATTAGTGGCCTACTAGAATTAATAATATCAAGTCACAATGTGATGTCAAGGAAAATCTGTTCCTCTCAGATACCTTTATTTAAATACATTTAAAATACATAATTAAGATACTTAAATAAAGATCACTAAATACAAAAAAGACATTCAGTTCAAATAAATGTGCAAAACGTGGTTAAAGGAGCACAACAATGAATCACAACAACGAGGAGGCAGTGAAGATGTGGAGGTAGACCCATCACAGCGACGGGAGCGTGTTCTAAGGCGCTTCAGCTCTTACTAAGAACGCCCACAATACCCTCATGTCTTTTTCAAGAGTCTTATCTCCATCTTCAGGTAGGTTTTGAGGTTCTCATCCAGCACGTTCTCCTCGATGGCGGCGAGCGCCCGGTCCCCTCCGTCGTGGTAGTACTCCAGCAGCTGCTCCGCGTGCTCGATCCACACGCAGTTATGACAGCCGCTCATGCAGCAGTGTGTGGGAGCCGGCGGCGGGCCGTGCTCAGGAGACCAGGCGGAGGTGGTGTGGTCGGGTTCTGGCTCAGAGCACCCAGAGGAGCCCATCGATGGCGGAGGAGCAGGAGAACCAGGTCCAGCTGAGAGGCATCTCCTCCGCGACTGCGCCGGGCAAAGACGGGGCCGATGTCTCACGTGTAGCAGGGACAGGACGCACAGCTGGAACACAGAAGGGTGAAATGTGGCGAATCCTGATTACACTTGCAATCATGTCTGTAGTCTCCTCCTCCAACAGATCTATTTAAGAAAAGCTATCGTGTTACTGTCCTCTTAGCACATGTCAATAAAGTTGCATCTTGAATGTGATGAGGTAGCTCCTAACAGAGCGGTGGGACCAAACAGATCTATGGAGGAGACTATAGCCCTTATTTATATCTATGGGTGGGACCATCGGTTCAGTCTGTTGGTTTGCTTCACGACAACAACCACCTGAGGTCAAAGTGGGATTAGGGAAACGTGGAAAAGTATTTTATTTTAGTTTTAGGACAGGAAAACTCAAAGTGCCATCATTATCATCATGTCACACATAAGTGTATATTTAATCAAAATACTTTTGTATATTTAACTTCGTGTCCTAGTCTGTGACTTTCTGCGATGTGCTTTAATATTTGAAAGTCTGAACGTCATCAGTGTAAAGTTGGTTGGAAGTAAATAAATCTAATAACGTACTAACGATGATTTAAACACGTCCCAGTTTAGCTAACGTTAGCTTTTCCAAGTCCTCAGAAGGTAACGACAGCTGACTAGCTACTAAACGGCTAACGTTGAAACGTGTCGCCGATGTGTCCTGAGGAAAGGTCAACTTTGATGCTAGCTTAGCAACGTTAGCTTCTCTTCCGTTAGCTTAGCTACCGACCTTTTTTAAAGACAACGACGACCTCGCCGCATTGACGCCCAAACACAGCATCGTCGCAGTAAACACGCGGCTCGGTCATTTGTCCGTGGGATTCATTTTCTTAGAACCGTAAAGTTCTTCATTCCTTGACGTCAGGATCCACCACATTACATCCCAGCCTTGCAAACCGACTATGACTATGTCCTTCGTGTAGTAATAAACAGACACGTTGATTGGCCGACTGGAAATAACGTGGCCAATCAGCTGGCACTGTTCTAAACGTAAACCAATAGAAAGTGCGGAATAGTTTTTGGAGTGGTTCGCAAAAAAAAAACAAAAAAAAACGAGGTGCATTTCCAAATCATGTCCAGCAGGGGGCGGTTTGTCCTTTGATATGTCAAAATAAATGTCATGAATTGTCAAATGAAAACTATAATATCAACCTGAGAAGGTCATATAAATACAAATACATATTATTGGTCCTTTTATCAGGGATGTATGATGTGAAAAGTGCCTTTTTCTGTATTGTTCATCTCTGTATTGTTGCCATGCATCAATTAACTGTCTGCTTGCAGCTGAAATGACAGGTTAATGCCTCATTGTGTCATCAGCAAAACAAACAGACACAGTTTGTTTTTCCTTCAGGAATACACTTTTGTCTGTGTTTTATTGTGATTTTTACTGTCTGTATCTTCATCCAACAAACATTTCAAACAACAACACTGTTTTGTTTTTAATCAAATCGTAGTTGTCCCGCAGCAGCAAACACCCTGTGATAGAGATGGAACCATCTCTTTCCCCAACACCTCTGCTGAAGCTGAGATCAGAGCATTTCATCCACTGGAAGAAGATCTGTGCCGTAACCCTTCCAGTTCCTCCACCTTTGACCCCTTTAGTGATGCTCTATGCGATGTGTGTGTGTGTGTGCGTGTGTGCGTGTGTTTGGTGCGTGCAGGAGCAGCAGCCAGAGGCGGAGCTCCCCACAGGCCTCGGTGTTTGCGAGCCACATCCATGGCAACGCGGTGTGGAAACAGGGCAGCTGCTCAGCCTGGCGTGAGATACCAGGTGTGTGGTGGGGCATGTTATCTCACCAGAAGCCCGCTCACAATGACCCCCCTTGGCTGCGGTCATGCCCTGAGGAAACGCACACCTTCCCCACGGTGTAGGAGGCCGCTGACATTGTTGTGTGGGAACAGGTGGATCTGTGATAATCTCTGAGCACACAGAGGGAACAAAGACGCCGGTGACACAAAGCATCATCATAATAGATCTGTTTACCGGCCCGACGGATTCATATTCCATACAGAATAGATCTGCTTCTATTTATAGGCTTGTTTTAATGTTCATCATTGATCAACTGAGGGAGAAAGTTAGCGTTCAGAAGATTCTACTTAGGACCATAAAGAAGTCCAAATGGAACACCACATTTTGGTTCACATTTCCTTTGTTGTTTGCCTTCATTATTAAGGGTCATTAGCAGAAATACATGTCATTACTCTGCAACAACCTGTGAACGTTCCATCCAGGACCTCCTAAGGGAAGTTCTACAGGGAACCCTTGGTGTAATGGTTCCAACCTTTGCTTTCCTCAGCAGCGTCTCCTTCCTCCTCCTCGGAAAGGGGGGGGTGGGGCGGGGGACCACAGCCAGGACTAAATAACCACCCGAGGCCTCGGAGCACAGACCTCTGAGGTCCCTTCATGCACGACGTGCCTGCGTGTAGGTCGCGTGTGGTATCTGCTTGTGTCGGTCAGATCCAAAAAATATCTCTTAAGTATGTCGGGTATGCGAGGACTGACTCACATGCCCCCCAACCCCCCCTTTCAGGATCAGGTTTCTGTCAACACCTTTTCCCTGCTTCACGTCCGCCAGGCGTTTCCTGGGGGGCTCTTTGCTTACAGACGGAGGGAGCGAGGGATTAAACCAGGCACATGACGAACTCAGGAGGGAGACCTCGTCTTTTGGTTTGATGCTTTTCACATGACCCGGAGGCCCCCCATGGGTTAAACATGTCCGTCCCACACGCTGGTCCCCATGGAAACATCTAAACCACCACTGAAATCTTTTCATCCATTGTGAAGGTTATCGGATTGACTCACGATATATATGTTCTTTAATACTTTACATGATTTTTATTCGCCATCATCCGTTTAAACAGCAGTTTAACTTCTCCTCCAGGCTGAGGGTAGCGGGGAGGGGGGGGGGTGTTGGTGCTCAGGTATCCTTCCTCAAGGTCTTCCTCACAGGCTCACAGCAGCAGCTTTGTCCTAAGGGGACAAGGGCCGCTCTGTTCTCTGACCCTGGGGTGGGGGAGGGAGGGAGGGGGGGGCGGGCCCGAAGGTGACCCGTCCACGACACACCTGGAGCAGAGGCTGCAGTGATCTTTATTCACAGTGGGTCTTTCTCCTTTGGGCCCCCTTCATTCCTTCATTCCTTTCCTCGCCCCCTCATCGACCAATCGGTGGGGCCGGATGGCGACACCTCGCCATCCGAGGCACACTGAGCCACAGGGGCTTTGAGTGTGAAGGACCCGAGCTCCGGGTTCGGCTCGCCTCTGACCTTTGGCTGATGAACAGGAAGTGACCATATTTGGACTGAGGAGGAGTGGCCTAGGTGAGGCTCTGCACCAAAACATCTCAAGTGGAGGGATTATGAACACCTGCTGTGCAGGAATCCCCTCAGCGTGGAAGCTCGCTGATTTGGACACTGCGGGCTGCAGGGGAGATGAGAGCAAACGGATCAATCGCCCGTCTCCTCCGGTGACCCTGGTGAAGATGTCTGGTGGGACTGAGGCCGGATCAATACGTGTGTTTGCACGACTTGATGAACCCGATTGACTTGTTTGTTCCTGCTGCCGTTCCTCTCACGACACACTGGACCCACAACCTTTCCTGGAACCGCAGTCGGGACGCGTGTGCAATAAATATCAACATGACCTGTCCATCCCTCATCACCTCACAGCAGCAAGGACACACACATCACATGACACGAGTGGAAGTTTATTTCATGCTACACAGCGTAGAAGCAGGTTGATGCAGCGAATCGGAGGCACGAACAGGAGGAAGCTTTGAGACAACAACATGTTGTCAGTCAACACACCGATGAAACGCATCATGAATCAGCTCGGAGTGTCCTGATAACGGGGAGGCCCCTACAGGACGGGGCCTGGGACTCCAGGGGGGGGGGGGCACTGTATGAAGCCTGCAACTGAACTACAACTCCCATGAGGCCATAGTGGTGCTTGTGGCGCTATGATGAAGATAGAAGAGGAACGTGGACATAAAGGCATCTCTCATAATCTGTTTGGTGTCTTTCGTGGACTAAGATACAGGAACCTTCTGTTCATGTGATCGTTTGATTGGTGGGAATAAATCACCAAGTAGCAAACAGCGGTGCTATAAATAGCATTAAATATTTTAACGTTAACATATTTACATCCATCCAGCACCAGTTGCTCATATGACCTTTGACCCTCTGACCTTCCTGGTAATTCATCACTATCTTCACGTTCCAAAGACAGTCAATAAAGTTCAGGTTTATTTGTGCGCCTCCAAATGAGGAAGCAGTCAAAGGAGGTGTGGCTGGTTCCCAGTAGAGGGGGGGGGGGGGGGGGGGGGGTAAGAGGGAGAAGGGGACAGGAGGAGAAGGGGACAGGAGGGAGAAAGGGACATGAGTGTGAAGGGGACAGGAGCGTGAAGGGGACATGTGGGAGAAGGGGACAGGGGGAAAAGAGGACATGTGGGAGAAGGGGACAGGAGTGTGAAGGGGACAGGGGGAGAAGGGGACAGGAGTGTGAAGGGGACATGTGGGAGAAGGGGACAGGAGTGTGAAGGGGACAGGGGGAGAAGGGGACAGGAGTGTGAAGGGGACAGGGGGGGAACAGTATCCGGATGTCTTGATCCAAGGTTCCTCGGAACGCGGAGCAACGGCAGGAAATGATGGAGGTGAGTTTGACGGGGGTTCACCACTGGGACATCCTCTGGAGAGCGTCCCCCTGCAGGAGGAAGCACGAGGACACGTGACAGCAGTTTACACATCAAGTCCTAACAAAAACATGCAGGTCCATTCAAATGAAAACTACGCCCACCCTGTATGTAGATATATACACAAATCCTGCTCTGCTTCCCTCTGCTTCTGATTTGCTTTGGCGAGATATTTTTAACATCTCCCTGTGGTGCTTTAAGCGTCTTCGTGTTAAATCAAACCAACTATTCTCCTCCATTGAGGAGAGAAACTGATGGAGGAACCGAGTGGAGTCCAGAAGGCAAAAGACCAGAAAGAGCTGCAACAGGTGAGAAGGAAGGGAAACAAACAGAAACCGCAGCCATTCAAAGTACCTGTAAAACAAGTCGCCATGGATACGGCAGACGCGAGAAGAAGGGAGCGAGGAGAGAAGAGATGAGGAGCGAGGAGGGGAGACGAGGAGAGAGGAGACGAGGTGCAAGGACAGAGGAGGGGAGATGACTTACGCTTTTTCCGTTGCCGTGCGTGTGCGCGGCTGCGGCCTGCGTGGACGGCGTGCTGCTCCCGCTGTCGGCGGCTGAGTGGATGGAGGCTCGGGGGATGGCGATGTCATAGACCTCCAGGGGGGGGTGCTGCACAACGGTGGCCCGGGACACAAACACCAAACGTTTCACAACAAAGAAACCTGTGGACCACGACTTCAGAACCTCAGAGGACTTGATCCCACGTTTAAAATCGGCTTCGTGTTTCGTGTGTAATTTGTGTCTCTGATCCAAAAACTGGCCCTTAATATGAAGCCTCACTTCCTGTTTGCATTCTCACAGTATCGCTTTCTCCCTTTCTGCTTCCTCAAAACCATTCAAATGTGCCCGTCCTGCATGTCAACAATGCTTCTCTGTGTGTCTTTAGAGATACTCACGTTTCCCACCGCTTTGCCCATGATGGCCAGCTCCGTGGGCTGGTACACGGAACCACGCAGCTGACCCGTGTAGCCGCTGTACGGGGACACGGGCTGGGCCGCTGTAATGGACAGAGAGCGGGACGACAAACGTCATTCATTTGTCCTCTTGGTGGCACCTTTTTGGCCTCCTCATTTTGTTCCCTAGCAACCGTCTCTGGAATCCGCACACAACAAACACTGAAGACACTTCATCAGCGGATGGAAAGCCCACAGGTGGAGGAGAGGGACCACTTTGTCCCTCTCGGTGTGTTCGCTCAGATAAACCCGGGGCCACGCCTCAGTTGCCGTGGCGACGCCGCTAACACGAGGCATTGATGTTTCTGTTCGGGACGGGCTGCTTCTTAACACGAGTGACTCAGATCGGACTCTTTAGTCGTACATGTAGCTCCCATTGTTTGGTCAATGGTGGAGCAGGAGGTCAAAGGCTGCCGACCTCCACGAGTTAAATCGCTAACGAGCATTGAGCCTTCAACCAGGGTTGGAACTTTTGTGATTAAGACTGAATCCAGAGGTGCAGGACTGGATGCTAAACAGACTTGAGTCCTTGAATGAGGCGGTGCAACGTGTGACTTTCTCTCTCAAACTGCAGTGAAAAAAAGCCTCCATCGCTCTCCCAGGAGAGAAATACCTGAATACAAACCGTTATTTTACACCTGACCGGCCACCGAGGACATCGTGGTCTAAATAGTCATGTCCCAACAAATACTCATGTTTGAAGCTATATTATCCCAGAAATAATTAAGATGATTAAAGTTTTCCGCCGCTGATGATCATCGTAACGATGAAATAGTAAGATGGTCTATTGGAATATGTCCGAGCCATCGATAAGCGACGCGTCCGGCCTGTAGGATCCTCGGAGGGACTCTACCCCCCGATGAAGAGGAGATGCAACACGCACCTTGTCTGGGCTCGTCCATGGAGAAGGCCTTGTTCTCCATGAAGACCTTCTGGGAGCTCTGCTCCTTCAGGATGGTCTCGTAGCCGACTCCTCGGCTCGGGTACAGCTGTTCCCCGATGCTCTGCGGGCTCTCGTCGTCACGGGTCACGACGCAGAGGTCGGGGATGGCGTAGAGGAGGAGGAAGGCCCACGCGTTGGCCACCAGGGCGATGGCCAGGGTGGGGTCGTCCCAGGTGGGCCTCCCTGTCCGGTCGTTGCCGTAGACGTACATGGCGATCCACGCCACCCAGATGCCCACGGAGACCAGGCTGGTCAGGAGGACCCAGGCGGCGTCCTTCTTCCACTGTCGGCCTTTGCCCGCCATGACGGCGAGACTCCCCGCCAGCGCGGCCAGGATCAAGACCATCACGTAGATCAGCGCCATGGCGAAGTCCTGGTTGGCCACGTTGCACGCCGTCGCCGCGGCTGTGCCGTTCACGGCCGTGGCATTGAGCCACCGTGGCTCAACCACCGTGATGATCAGCCACTCGGTGTTGATGATCACCTCCACCAGCCACAGGCCCCCCGCCGCCATGACCAGGACCCGGGCCCGGGGCCCGCCGCCCCGCCGGGCGAGCACGTTCAGCCTCACGCTCTGCATCAGCAGGCAGGCGAAGCAGCCGGCGAACAGCACGCCGAAGAGGAACCTGCGCGAGGCGCACGTGGCGAAGTCCTTCCCCACGATGAAGGCGAAGGTCAGGCAGAAGAGGCCGGCGGTGCAGACCAGGAAGCCGGCGTTCAGCGCCACCGAGCTCTTGCGGTTCTTGTCCCGCACGAAGGGCACGCTGGCCAGCAGCGAGACGAAGAGCACGATGGAGAAGACGATGCCGGCCGCCGCAAAGGCCTCCAGCACGACGCCCCACACCGCGCCGAGGTCACACAGGTTGTAGTAGAGGGAGTCCACGGCGGGGCCGCAGCCCCGCGGGGTGCCGTTGGTATCCATGGCGACCGGGAGGGACCAGGGTTCAGTGTTCTTGTTCGGTTCTCGTGGGATCCTCACAGCACCTGTACAGACGGAGGAACACTGAGCGTGAGGAGGTGCGTACAGATCTTAAC
This sequence comes from Apeltes quadracus, assembly GCA_021346845.1. Lineage (NCBI taxonomy): Eukaryota > Metazoa > Chordata > Actinopteri > Perciformes > Gasterosteidae > Apeltes > Apeltes quadracus. Next base: position 13,228,238 of record CM037921.1, on the reverse strand, counting down.
CAGGACTCTGATCCGTCACGAGACCGGTGGATCCACCCGAATAAGCAAATATGGCTCTCGTATGAGTCAGTGCGCACACATGTGTACACGGAACAATGCGGTCAGCGTCACAGGGCCGAGGGCTCGCGGGAATTCAAACTATGGACTCTTCGCGGCCGTGATGTTAATCATTCATCCAATCGGTTGGACAAATATTGTTTCTGTGCATTGCGATGGCAACAGAATCAATGTGGTGAAAGTGCAACCGCCCAAAGCTGGTGCGGGGCTCAAAAAGGGGCCCATAGGTACTTCTGTTCTTTTCTGTCCCCATCGAAGGGACTTTCCCCGACCAGGCGGAGTCTCCGAACTCGTCCAGTACCAAAGGAAGCAGCCGTTGCCTGCGAGGGTCATAAGGAACGACCAGACTTCAGACCTGTCAGGTACAGAAAGCAGCCTGGTTGGCCTCGCAGTGATTTCTGTTACCATGGAGAGCTCGAGGACCAACTCTTTCATGGCATGTGCACAATTTCACCAAACTCAAGGTAGGAACATGAAGGCCGATTATGCAGCAAATGTCAAAACCAAAAAATATCTCAAATACCTCCCAACCTCCGACTCGCAGAGTGCTTCCTCACTTAAAGAAGCCCAACTAGTCGTCCGTTTCCTCGGAGCGCTGATAGGCTTTATATGTAAATGTCCCACTGTCAAGAGTCAAAGGGTGAGACATGGACAAACAATCAGGAGGACACTTACTCAGGATGTCACACCACGTGACGAGGGGGGATACAACTTTAACATTGACATGGGAAACAATTCTTCATGAATGTTTTTAATAAATAAAACACAAAGGAAATGGACTTCGATCCATTTCATGCCCCTGGTTGCCCATGGCAACAAAATGAATCATTCCAAAAGGGATATTTAAAAAATACGTTATTTACCAGGATCTCCAAGCTGCTTTCAATCGTGTCACATGGTCCTCAGAAAACATCACGTGACCCACTAAATGTCTGATCTAATCACACAGAAACCAATAGAATGATCTCAGAGGACCCCGGTTCCCACGGCTCCTCTTCAGGGGCCCCTGCTTTACGGTACTTAAACGCACCATGGGAGAAGAAACAGAGAATTCACGGCCCACGTTCTGCCCCCAGGTTCCTCCTGAACATTTAAGACCCTGATCCATGTAGTACATGTATTTAATCCGTTCAGTTTTATAAAAGCACACAGGTGCATCTGCCAGCAGCCCGTGATGCATTCACTGTCCCGACAAGGTGTGCGGATCCCTCCTTATGTAAAGCCTTAAAGCAGCACTTCAGCAGCACTTTCACACGCGCACGCATGAACACTTTAACGCAGAAACACCGTAAATATCCACAATGAGACCCTTGTGACTTCGGACACTTAAAGTGTCTCACAAATCTAAAGACGAGCAGAAACGGTGAATGTGATGCTTTTACCTGAACGCGTCCGTCTTCTTCACCGAGAACCATCAAAGCTTCAAAACAAACCCGAGTCACGGAAAGTTTCCTGCGGCCGGAAAACGCTTCAGATGGAAACGTCAACATTTAAGATGCGATTCAAAGGAAAACAAGCGACTTTTAGGAATCCGGAGTGTTTACGATTCGACTGCTGCCAAGGTCTC